>CM056377.1:102808584-102989319 GCA_029718625.1 Synaphobranchus kaupii | reverse complement strand
TAATGCTCCAGTCGAGAATCCATTATTTTTATTTCCCAGTGCAATAATGATCTTGAAATATTTGATGAAATGAGGATACATGTATTATGTGTAAGCATCTGGGACAATGTATACAGGGGATCATCACTGGGAAGCACTAGTGTTGAAAATACATTTTACAGGCATTGAGGTGTCTATAAATCATCTATTTATTTATTAAGCCATTTAAAATGGCCAGCAGAGATAATTGAATCCGTTGTGGATGAATATAATAATCACATAATGTGAGTGATTGAGGAGAAACCGTGGCTCTCCTGATAGATCAGCCCACACCCAGGAAAGCAGCCTCTCCTCTGCCTCTCTCACGCTGACTGTTAAACAGACTGACTTCCAGCACATCACAACTAAAAATGACATTTCCATATCAGCTCATGCTTCTGGTTGCTATGGTCACTGCAATAAGAGAGTGTAGTGCTGAATTCAAACAAAGTGTAGTTTCTTGTGAAGCAGTGCAGTAAATGTTATATCAAGAAAACATGCAGCAAAATGTCAGTTGCAGTGCGTAAGGCGGGGGGGGGGGGGGGGGGGTTCTACAATCCCACTTTAGTTGAAATCTGTTTGCCTATGTCCCAAGCTATTTCATTGACTTCTTATCTTCCAGGATAACAGCTTCTCAAAAATATAGACATGATATTTGGATATTATTCATTATTGGAAGTGGACATTGTTTTGGGAGAGAGAGGAATTGTGACTTTTCTTTGGTTATACAAAACATGTGGATGCTATATAGCCGATCATTTTATCTTACATGGTGGTCGATATACAAGATCCCGAATAAGGGGTGTTATTTTACGGGCGCAGCCAAAGTATTTGCACGTGTTATCATTCCATACTTTGCGGGGTGATCAATTAAGAGTCATTATGTAAATTACTCCAGCCGCAAACAGCCATAGTTCATTGAGAGATTTTGCGGGTTTGGAATGGTTAGGTAGCTATAGGCTACTGTTACACTGAACAAGCACAGGGTTTACTACAAACTGCTTCACTGGATGTCTCTTAGTTTCTGCCAGGAGTAAGATGTTCGTCTGGACTGAAATAATCATAACTATTGCCTACTTACTTGCAGTACTTGTGCTGTTAGTGTCACATAAAATCACATTTCCATCTGATGATGGGTTTTATTTTGATAAAGTTTTTATTTGCTTCTTTATTCACCGTTTGTTATAATAGACTTTGTAGTGCTTGATTGATTCAAATACTAGTTACTCTTTGCTTCATGATTAATATGCATTTATTCTTACTGTTCGTGATGCATGTATCCACAAATGGTCTTTTAGTGTATTTTGAGCATTAGCTAGAATGGGCCAGTTAATTAGCCCCTATTATTACGCAATCCTTCAGAACGTTCAGTTATGGATATTCCTAACACACCTGTGTGTCCGGTAAGAATAGGATGGACACACCGGTGTGTCCGTACGAGTCAAAGAGTTACGAACCAGGGAGTTCAATAGACTCAAGAGAAGTATTTTCATTGTTGGTATGGCATGGCTTCTGGTACTTGCTCTAAGGTATGCCCTATCCCCAAAACCTATAAAATTGCATCGTTAGATAAGCGATATGTATCTATTATTTTTTGCCTCTGACATTCCAAAGATTTACACAAGTGGAAAATACCTGCTCTCTATGTTCTGGGCTAGGGATGCCCAATTTTGCATATTCATTCAGGCTAACCCACAAAAATGAAACAATGTACGTATCTTTCCATTTTAACACACGCAGTCCTCTTTGCACCTGGTTAGTTGATCACCTCGGACAGTTTTTTTTTTTTTCGGGTGGTGACATTGGGTGATTATGTGCAAACTTTTAGTAAATCGACCCCATAGAGTTTTCTTTATTCAAGAGATATAATATTCACTACTGTGTTTACTTTTTGCCATGAAGTCAGGCCTTGATAGAACACAGTTAAATGATCATGATAATTGCGTTACAAATCTTTCCTAAAATATTTGCTCAAAGTTTTTCACAATCAAATACGTGGACGGATACAGTTTTAGACAAGTAATGAATAATTTCCTCAAACCCACCCCATTCTCACCGCAAAGAAGAAAAAACTATTAAAATGATATAGATAACAATAGTACTGGCTTTTATTAACAAAATGTCACATAAAACAGACAAAGAAGCAGTCGGCTCAATGAAGAATTATTACAAGATTTTGGATGCCACCTATTCAGTGTTGTGATTGCAGTGTGTTTATAGTATGAGGGGATGCATTTATTCCTATGAAAATGGCACATCTTTAGGTTTATCTGGTTAAATACAAACACACGGATGATTCAATTTCATCACTACATCCCACAGTAGGATATTGAGCCACCCATTAGAACTACTGGAGCACAACATTAACCTGATCTAATAAAAGGTACTGCTGGTGAAACATTAAACAATACAGGATACCTCCAACTTCTGAAACAAATTGTTCTTCCATGTGAGTTATTTTCCAATTAGTGCAAACTGCAAAAAAGAAGAAAAAAAAGAATACATAAAACTGAATTTATTGGTAGTTGAATATCTGGCGTCAGCATATCCTGGGAGATAATTAAATTTCCTTACAGAAAAGGCATTCACAACCTTCATTTTGGTTATCAAATGTGTTCAATTCTGTTTAAGATCAGATCACTGCATAAAAGCCCATTAATTACTCAAGGTTCCAAGGAAGCAATGAAATGGTTCAGTAATGAAAAACCTTCTTGCTGTAATGTGAACAGAGAGCTTTCATTTTTCCAAGAGATTCTATTGCCAGTCACAGTGTAGCCTGATTCAGAAACCAGGACTGACTCCAAAAATAATGTTTTTTTTTGTGTACATTTTACTTAGAGTGCTTGATGTCATTTTATTTACAAAACAATATTTCCTCTTATTTCAATGCTGATTTTTACATTTTCATGAGTAAAGAAAATTCAAATGTCTACATTTCAAATTCCAACTATTTCTGAATCACTGTGTTTTAGGAATCAGCACCCTTTATTTATTTTCTATTAGTCCTTGTGTTGCATGCTGCAAAGACTCTGCATATTAAACACTGATGTTGATTTCTGTGATTTGATTGGTTGGAGGTGGGGAGAGGGGCAGAGCACAAGACTACCATTAGGAGAAAAGGCACTCCCATCACGTGGTAGAAAAATCATTCAAAATTCTTCGAGCTAGAGGGGATCCAATCCAGCCCTTCACCACACACGCAAGGAGGACACAAATCACATCCAGGCGTATGAGCCGAGACAGAGGAGGAGGTCTGTTTATGTGTATTGTTCCGCTCTGGTTTATTGGATGAGGGCTGCATGCATGCAGCGCTAATGCAGCACTGTTGGCCCACCGGCGGCGCAGCACGGTGTCCCGGCATCTGGTCCAAACGCGCCACGGACGCCGCTGACTCCGTAGAGGTGAAGGGGTTACCGGAATAACTCCCGCGAAGACCGATGGGCTTTCCAAAGAGGGAGTCGCGATCTCTAATTTCTCTTCCTTCACTATCCTCCGTTACAAATCAATACAAATTACAGCCCCACTCCAGCCTGGCTTTGCCTCTCACACACGCGGCACGCACATAAATTAAGCTGTCTGCAATGGACCCAAAGATACGGGACTACCTACTAATCAAAATAACAGGGTCAGGCCCAGCCCGGAGGTGAATCTCTGCATCTTTTCCATTACCACTGCCGTCCCACAGATGAATAATACATGGGGCCAAATCACCGTGCTCCGTTCAGATTAGAACACTGGGCTATCCTTATTCATATTTGCAAATAATGATAAAACTGAGCAGTAAATGGATTGCCCTCACTGAATATGCGTGAATAGATGGGAAGTGTAAAAAAAAATAATAATAAAAAAAAAAAACCCAGACAGACATTGGCTGCTGGAGATAATCAGAAAAATAATTGCCAGATTCAAAATTTGACCTGCATTTTCCGCCGTGTCCCTCTCAGGTACGACCATTGTTCTATTTTATTTCCAGCACATGAATGGTTTTCACTTTCAATTAATGTCAGTCCTGTGCAGCGCGCTGCAAAGGACGGCTCAGCATCTTGTAAAAAATGATCCATCAAGTTCTTATGCGACCAATGTAATTCTCACTAATCAACACCCTCGACTATTGTAATGCGACGTGTTTTGCAAGTGTCATTTGCAAGGCACACCGAGGAGCCGTTTGGTACGCCTATATAATATTTTAAAAATCCCTGTTGTGCGCTTCGTACAGAGTGCATCGGCTAATGTCTTAAATCACAGCCGTGTCTATTATTCCCGTTCCCGTACTTGCTAGAGCGACGAGCCTCGATAGACGTGGTGCCGCACGGGCTCAAAGACGCGCCGTGATATAAGAGTCAGTGCGAATACAAGTGGCTGATGCACCATTATCCGGCCAGTGTTATTTCCCAGATTGACTGCAAAGGGGTGAGACACAAAAGAGGATGAGGCGCTCCAGAGGCGCCGCGGTGTGAGACAATGCCCCTCCGCACGCCGCCGGAATTAGGCTCTCAGACATGAAAGGCGCACGGGACCCGGAGCTTTCGCTCGCCGCATTATTCTGATGGTGGGAGTGCCCATTAAAGAAGCAGCGCCCCAAGTCAGAGCCCGACACATGTTCTGTTTCCTTAGAGCCCTCAAGCTGAAATGCCTCGGTCCCAGGGGGAATCTGGGAGGGGGGGGAGGGGAGGGGGGAATCTGGGAGGGGGGGGAGGGGGGCTTATTTCTGGAGGCTCTTTTAGACTTCCCCTGCGATGAGGCCAGGAGACGTGGGGCAGGAGGGGAGGTCTGCCGAAATAATTGATTGTGTACAGTAGGGGTAGAGTACAGTACGGACAATGCTGTCCAGAGGGGAGAGCTACAGGGAGCAGTTAGTAAGATATCAATTCTTCTTACATTTTGTTCACATTGAGCCCAAGGCATATGGGAGCCGACGGTCACATTGTGGTGACGAAAACAAGAGGGTGCTAGTCCTAAAGGATAGAGCAGGGCGGTTTTGCCATCTCTGCTCAGTGGGAATTATAACATCAAAGGTGCATATTTCATTTATTAATAAATTAATTCTTGCAATCTCCTCGGGATATTATTACATCTTTCAACAGGGATTGAAATAGAAAGCTCACATTCATCAATGCATTCATCAGTTCAAAGCCCATAAAAACATAAAAACAGTGCGGCGATCAAAGCGCGCAACGTTAACGCGAGAGCGATACCGCTCTTTGTTTCTTTTTTAAATCATCGGTTGTAATGCTCAAAGTCCCGATGTGATGAGGACGTTGCGGTCTGGCTTCGGTGCGCTCACAGCACTGGATCTGTCTGTCAGCACTAAGCCCGCAGCAGTTGCTGGCTCTCTTCCTCTGGACCAGTGGTGAGAGTGCGGGGGGGAGTGCGGTCTGGAACCGGGTTTTGCTGGGGAAGACGCATTTTCAATTTCACTGCGCACTCGCTCAATGAATAATTATGCTGCTGGACGGGCACTGCATTGGAAATTAAACTCAGCCTCTTTGGGCAAGGCTATCTCTGTCCGTTTCTCCGTTTGCCTCGGAACTTAATGACCCGTTAGCCCCCCCCCCCCCCCCCCCACCCCCCCCCCCCCCACCCCCCCCGTATTTGGACTCGTCAACCCGGCACCAGCAGAGACAGATACTCTAGGCGATCTCTGTCAGGTTCACCATTTCATCATGGCGTAATTTGACTCTGATTAGCTTGCCGCATACTTGTCCCTTCTGTGACGCACACGTGCACAGTAGAACGATTTAATGAGCTGACATCAGAATGCTGTGTAACTTGAAGGAATATTTTAAGCGGAGGGAGTGAACTTTCGGCGATAAATCACAGATGCCACTTGCAGTAAATATTTGCATGTACTAATTGGAATCGTTAATGTTTAAATCGGCACCACAAAAGCAACTGAGCAGCAAAGGGTGACTGTTTGAGTACACACTGTGCATTACCTCTCTAATTGGGCGGCAATTTAATAATCCTACTGCTTTTGTTCTGCTGGGGGAATTCCACAGCTCACACCTGACAGGTATAAGGATAGGATATTATCCAAGCAGGGCAGTAATTAAACTCTGTATTTGCCTTCCCTTTAAGAGCGGAAGGGGGGGGGGGGCGGAGCTGATTAATATCTGCCTCTACAGCAGAGCCTCTCCCCTAAGAGGCTTTCAAGTGAATTGAATTTGGTTAAATAGCAGTCCCGGGTTATATTAATGATGGTTTCTCCTGCTACCCCCTTTACCCTATGTTTGTACCCGAGGGGCAATAATTCTCACTTTTAATAAGCGTCCCCAACACTTAATTATATCTACATATTAGACAGATTACATTACACATATCAAGAGTTATCAGAACATGGAATAGAAATGACAATGCCAAAACTCAAGTTATCCCATAAAAATGTTGTTGAAATCCATATTGAGGACGAAGCCATTCTTCTGTCTCTGGTGATTATTTTATAGCTTTGAAAGACTTTATTCGTGCAAAAGACCCAAGAATCCCTATGTGGTCTCTATGAATCCTATGTGGTCCTTATGCAATACCGTTTTCCCATAGCACACTGCAGGCATAATCACAAGGCTACAGGAAATGTCACCAAATGGCTGTGTGTAACACTATGTGCAACTGAATAAGTATTCCTCTTCCTCAATATGACAAATATATGAATGTATGATTATGGCTGATGCCGTGGCCTTTGGGATTACATATTTATATGCTGCCGTATCCGTGCGAGAAAAGCTTACAAATTATTTTTGCGGCAAGAAAAACAGGACTCTACCAGCGGAGAGTTCACTGCCAGGAGCTGAATAAGCTCTGATTCCACTGTAACCTCGTGAAAATGTAAACACAGGCATGTTGCTTTGCAGCTTTTACTGGGGCTGGATAATAAGAACGTAAAAGAATGCTTGTGAAAATATATGGGAACTTCACTTGCAAACACCATATCGTCTACTCCAACAATGCCTTTTTTTTCATTTGCTCAAGAAGCTTAGTTTCCCCTGGAATAGTCTGGGGAGTCTGAAGCATAGTATCAGATTGCATGGTGCTGGCCACAGAACTGAATATGAGCCAATATCAACAGCTATAAGCAAAACAATATCAGTGCACAACATTGATGGCGACTACTTCATTAAACTTGGAAAGGCATTGATTTTTAATGGACAGTGCATCAATTACATGATGTCAAGCTTCTAATATTTCTTACGATGGGTTTCCTTGAAGTCACTTGTTTTTTGAGCTCACAGTCCTCACAATGAACTATGGTACATTTCCTTACAATGCCTCAGCTCTGGAGTGCTGATCAATGCTTTCTGTGCCTTTTATAACAATATATAAAGCCAAGATCCCCCCGCCCCCCACCACCAGAATATAGATTCACTCAAACTGTAGAAAGTCCATAATAATGTTTACGGTTAATTATTCGTATATTCCATACAAAGAAAAGAAAGGAGTAGGTGACTTAAGGTGTGTTATTCTTGATATTATAATAAAAACACAAGGGGAGCTGTATTGATTCACCGTTCTAAGCCATTTGTTTTCTAGGCCTGCCATACAGATAAAGAGGTACATTACACACTAATACATAGAGCAATTTATAATGAAAAGAACACAAGCGAGCGGTACACACGTGTACTTGAGGAATATCCGCACCTTGGTAGATAAAAAATTAGATGTTTCTATGCAGATTTTAGCAGATAAAATAAAACTAAACTGACATGACAGAAAAACGCATGAAGGTTTGATTCTATTATGATTATAGGGTTAAACTATGCAGAGTTCATTTGTCCTTCCACTTCTTCACATCCATGCACTGAAATGTTTAAATTCTGAAACTTTTGATTGTAAGGAATAGTTTTACATGGAATACACCCCTATAGAAGAACTCACTTTGAACTCCATGGGTGATTCTTTTCCACATCATGACTAGAAATGCAGCTCTCATAATGCACATAGCAACACCAAAGCATACAGTGAGCTCACTGCCAAGTAACCCACATCCCCAGCTAATTGAACCAATCACACTTATGTTCCGATTCTAAGGCAGGAGGTCCTTGGGACCCACTGCGTATGCTGGTTTTTCATCCCAAGCGTTATTACAACCTCTGAATTGTAACACTGTTAAATGTTCTTAATTAGATACTTTCAATGCCAGTTGGCCATATTAAGGCCATAATGCGTCAGAAATAGCTAAGCGCAACGTGAAGAACGTACCATATGCACATCCCAGGACATTTCATCAGTCAGGTCAACTTATGCTTTCATAATGTAATGAGCTACATGAGAAATGCTGCCTGTAGAAAGACGTTGTATTTTACTAATTGATTCAGTTGCAGGCAGGTTGATAAATCAGTTCGGTCCCAACTGCTCAAAGACCGGATACTTGGAAAACCAAAACTTTGAAAATCAAACCAGCTGTGGCAAATGAAGAGTTCAATGGCAAGGCAAATGAAAAGCCAAATCTGCATTGCGTAGGTTTAAGGAGAAAATATACAGTAAAACCTAAACACGTTTTGAACCTTACTTGATCAAGAGATTGCCATCAACAAAAACTAGTATAATACAGTGGGTCCCCAGAACCAAGTTTGAAAAGTACTGTTCATGGCATCGCCTTCTCCTGTGGAAGCTCACATGCTCCGTCACACAGCTGAGCTGTTCTGTACATGGGTCATCCATAATAATCAGCTGGATAAATTCATTGTTGAAGTTTATATGTACTATTGCCATCAAAAGACATAAAGGAAACCTCCTGGGAGTCAGCCATCTCTGGTTAGTGATGGAATAACTAGGCACCAGTGGGTGCACTGACCACTTCAGAATCGGTGTTGGTATTTCCCTTTAACCTGGGTTTAACGTTTACCCTTGAAATGGAAGTGCTAAAATGGGATTTAAGGTCCCATTTAGATAACAAGTTTACGGCATTACAGCATTGGGATACAATGCACATAAATTCAACAATCCCTTAACTGGACAATCAAGGTCTGCCCTTTAATCTAATATGTGGTATTCTCGTGTTAGTTTAGTGGCAACAGATGCATGGAATAGAGAAGACAAACGCATGACAAGTTGTAAGGAAGGTATGAGTGTGAGCGACGACATTACGGATATATTTTCAATCACTTTAAATCACCATTATAGGATAAAAACATGAACTGAATCTCTGGTTGAAACACCAGGTGATAAAAAGTATTTGTGATATAAGGAATTGATTAGACCCTCCGCCTTATCTTTGCCCATAGGCAAGCAAACACTGCAACAAATATTTAATACAATATTGTCCAAGATTATGCAATTTCATTCCAAATGGAGCTTTTATATTGGAAATTACACGAAAAGCACATAGAAGCTGATTAACCTTACAGTTGCAGATATAACAAGATTCCATCTGCAATTAGCGATGAGGAAGATATCCAGATTCCAATTATAGTTGAATAACTTACCAAGAATATATCAGATTCCCAATGTCACATCTTATGGGATGGTACAACGGATGTTTTAAGGGGCAACATGTTCTGACATGCTGGCAAAGATAATTTGATCAAAACGTTGTTGACTATGAACATTATGAATATGAATATTATAAGTAAATAATGTGATATTTTGCAAGAAGGCATATTAGCCGCAAGCAGCAGCAGAAAAACAATGAGGTTCAGCATGTCGCTTTGGAAAAAATAACTAGATTCAGATCACTGATGGCCCATTTAGCAAGCTAAAACATTTTTAAATGCATGCCATCAAATAACCTGACCAAAATGGTATAAAATGTATCTCACAAGTTATTCTGTTGCTCTGCGGTTGATACACTGAAGATGAGGGACTTGAATGTTATGGCAGTTTCCATCTTGAGATCTTTGACTCTGTAGCTAATCAGAGTGCTGCACTGTGTGTACGGCCACTGGGGATTCGGAGGGCTTGACTGGGCTGAGAACTTCACATGGGGTAATTGCCTGTTGAGTTGTGATATAACCCGGGAATGACAGAGCTGTAGATCGATCACAGGAAAAAAGAATCATGTTTTGTTATCCAACTATAAATCTTTCCGATTTTCAAAGGACCCCAACACATGCAAGTTAAGATGGGGAGATGTTTTACCAAGATAGAGAGAATATGGGGAAACATAATTGCAAATAGAGCACAGAAACAACATGGGATGATTAACGGTCCAATCTTGTTGTGTAATCAGCTAAGCAATTCCCATACCTCAAAGATCAATCTTTCACTCACACCAATATAGTCCTGCAGTCACAATATGCGGGCAGGGTAGCCTATATTGTCACAGCCATAGGCTTATACTATACTCTGCAATAAGGTTCAGATATACAGTAAATCTATTATAAAAAGCAAGTGTATGCAAAGGTTTTCATTTCCACCAACTACTCTGACTTTTAGATAATTACTTCTATACACCAGGGATTAGACCACAGTAAAATAAAGTGTAATAAAAAAATAAGTGTCATTTCTGAACAAAGCAAACCACAATAATAGCAAAACAGCCACACATAATGGGATGTAAAAAGGAACACTTCCAAGAAATGAAAGTGTTACATACAGTCATGGACGAAAGTGTTGGCACCCCCCTGTAAAGATGAGCAAAAAGGGTTATAAAAAATTCACCGTTTGGTGAATTAGCTTAATCTCACACTGAAAAAACAAGAAGAATCCAACCTTTAATTGACGTTAATTTATTATGAGAAAAAAAAATCCCACATCAAGAAATAATGATTTTTAACAAAACCACGTTGGCCACAATTATTGGCACCCCTGCATTTATATATAGAATAAAGTAATAATTTTTAATATTTGGTCACATATCCTTTGCATGCCATGACTTCCTGATGTCTGTGACCCAACAACATCAAAAGACTCTTGATATCTTATTTTCTGGTACTCTTACAAGCGATACTATAACATCTCTGCATTTGAATGGATCTCTATGGGAATTGGGGGGTGGGTCTAGATTTAGCTGTAAATTACACTGGAACAGTATGGAACACATGGTTGGCTAAATGGCTCTAAGTCATCAAGGGTCTGACGTATCAAACAAGCTTTAATCCATCACTCTGTTGCCAGATATGCAGTAGATATGGATGAATAACTTGAAGGGTTTCTTCTCCTGACTTATTTTCCCATAGAGTTCAATAGGAAAATTTGTCAGGAGAAACAACCCTTAAAGTGATCCATCCATATCTACTGCATATCTGGCAGCAGAGTGATTGTTTAAGGCTTGTTTGATACCTCAGACCCTTGTTGACTTACAGCCATTTTACCAACCATGTATTCCATACTGTTCCAGCATAATTTACAGCTAAATCTAGTCCCACCCCCCAATTCCCATAGAGATCCATTCAAATGCAGAGATGTTATAGTATCGCTTGTAAGAGTACCAGAAAATAAGATATCAAGAGTCTTTTGATGTTGTTGGGTCACAGACATCAGGAAGTCATGGCATGATATTTTGTGACCAAATATTAAAAATTATTACTTTATTCTATATATAAATGCAGGGGTGCCAATAATTGTGGCCAATGTGGTTTTGTTAAAAATAATTATTTCTTGATGTGGGATTTTTTTTTCTCATAATAAATTAACGTCAATTAAAGGTTGGATTCTTCTTGTTTTTTCAGTGTGAGATTAAGCTAATTCACCAAATGGTGAATTTTTTATAACCCTTTTTGCTCATCTTTACAGGGGGTGCCAACACTTTCGTCCATGACTGTATAGCTTGTCCTTTGCATTGGTCAGGTGAGATGTGAGTTGCTATGCAAGTCCACTAGTCCTTTCAAAATACTGTAATAATCTAACTGTTTTGGTTGGATGAGGTGGAGCAAAATCCAGAATTTTTGGGTAAAAGTAGGTGAAACAACGGAACCCAATGTGTAGAATTTGGATGAGGGTTAGAAGGCAGCAGTCAATAGTGGCTATGATCATGGTGGCCATTGCCCCGTGCCTGTCAGTCACATATTGATGGGCCAGGTATTGACACCATGACAGAAACCAGTCTTTTGTGTGTTGATTTGGTTTGAAGGCCCCAAAAATAGTAGCACCATGCTGTCTGGCTTGGGGGGGGGGGGGGGGGGGGGGACAATGATAAGCAAGTTGTTATTATATATTATGATTTGGGACAATGATAAGCAAGTTGTTATTGTGAGTGCAGCATAGGTGTCATGAAGCAAATCAACCCTAAATATGCTGTACAGTATAGTAACAAGCTCTATGTAGTTTGATGGGTGGCTTCTGATATGTGTAGCAGCTGCTTCTTAAATTAGAACTTGATGCCTGACCTGACTTGTCTGTGTAACAGTATGAGGGTGACAGAAGTTGCATCACTCAGAATTGCCATTTATATAAACAGTGAAGGGGTCCATTCATTCATCATTGTTCAGATGGATTGCAAAATGGCATATAGCTCATGTGTTTGCCATTTATCTTGGGTCCGCTCATAACTTCTGTCCACAGCCTTTCATTGGGATAACCATCTGAACGCATGGCTGCTTGGAGAAAACGGTGACTCATTAAATGCTCGATGTGCTGTACCATGCGAATAATGTGGCCAGAACTTCAAGAGAGAAACCCTGACATTGCTGGCTGTCAGTGGCATATCGACAGCCTCATAACAAAAGTGCCTAAGTCATTTTTTGTAGTTTTGAGAAAAAGGCAAAAAAACTGCTGCAATTCTACGTCAATGAGGATTTAGGCAGAATAGCATAAAGTAGTTCAGGAAGTGCACAGCAACCTGCAGTGACTTGAGCATTTTTACACTGTTGACGAATGATAAATCAAGTGATTTAGGCAGAAAATCTCAAAATGTCCAAAAAATTACTTTTGATATGAGGCTGTCGATATTGCGTTATTGACCGATGGTTTGAAATGCTTAATATGCCATTGTGAGAAAAATTACATTACATTTTTTATTCAATATGAAAAGATAAATATATTTAAGTTTACCTTTACCACAAATGCTCATTTGTTTCTTTAATATTAGCAGACACATCACTGTATAATTAGCATCAGTTAAGATTAGCATCTTACATTTCCAACAAAACATCAATGAATAACCTTCATCTATAACTAGGAATTCATAAACATCATTCATTAATCATACATAAGAGAAGACAGGGGAAGTGGCAGAGTGCACTGCACCACTGGAAAATAAGTATGCATGATGCAACAACTCCCTTAAAGGGAATGTGGACAGCATACTGATTGGCTGGACCATAGCCTCATCCTTACCAGACCTTGCAATCTGCCCATCTGAGCCTTGCACCTTTAAGACACCAAAATTGATTTGGACAAGCCTCTTTTGATATGTGATAGTGCTTGCCAGCTGTGCTTGCTTCCTTCCTTATGGCCAATGTAATCTGAGGTTCTCTAGGGTCCGAATACGACCCCTACACCCTTCTGAGGGCGCATATTTGAGTCCACTTCGTCAAAAAGCTATCTGCTGTGATATCAAACTACAACATGAATAGAATAACCTCTTGTTGCATTTATTTTTTAAAAATTAAAAAACAATCCATGTCTAAGAAATATTCAAGGAGAAAATGTGTTTATATTGTTGAGATGATATTTATCTCTGTGCTTTTAAGAATATATTTACTTGTACTGCTGCAACCCCAGTGTAGCCTATTGATACAGCTGAGACCCAGGCATGGTTCTATGCACGGGTTTACCCTTTACGTGGCCAATCAGGAGACAGGGCCTATGATAGAAGCTGAGGATAGAAAGGGTATAGGGTAAAACATACTTACATTTTTTTAGAGGTCCCTACTCCCTAGTCTTATGTAATCCAATGCGCAGGCCAGGCAGATTGGTTTTATGATTGTGGGGAAACGACAGCTAGCCTGCCCTACTTAATTACCGATAGCAAAATGACGCAGTTCTGCACAGACGTGAGATGAGTTGAGATGCAGTAAACAATCAAGTCAGTTTGTTTTCATGCAGAAATATGTGTTTTGGACGGGGTATAGGGATTTGGGGGCCTCAGAAAAATGGGCAGCCCAGGGGCCTATCGTTGGTTAATCCGTGCCTGCTGAGACCATCTTTGAATTTCATGTAGCAGGAAATTCAAACAAAGCAGTGGGCAAATTTTCACACATAAATAACATTATTTCTCTGGATGGTGCAAGGTCATTACCTCATGCAGAGTATAGAATGTTGACCTAGTATTTTGCATTTCAGAGGTTATCATATGGAAACATGTTTGTCAATCTATACGGTAATTTTTGTAAAAGACTTTTTAACGAAATCCATTCCAAAAAAAAGAAAGAGAACCATCTCAATCTCAACTCAGAGCATACAGATTCCTGATAGAGCATTCTGTAGTATAGGCTAGTGTCATGTACAAGAGTGGAAATAGGCTCAGTAAACCAATGAGGCCCATGCTCCCATTAGAAACAAAAAAAAAAACTAAACAAAAGCTTCCATTTTTATCACACAAAAAGAGTGCTGTTACTTGTGGTGTGTAGTTCAATCTTGGGCATGGAGTCTGGCCGTGACCAACATCAATGCGAATGCGAATTTCATGTATTTCTATCTATGCGTGTCCATATACTCCAATATCCTTGATGCTGCCAATTGATTGTGGCTGAGGAGCTCTAGCTTTGCATAATGCAAAAAGAATCATGGTTGCTCATAAGGCCTATAAGGCCGGCAGTGGTGAATGAGAAGCTCGCTTGATTCCCCGAGACTGGTAACTGTACCTAGCATAGCTACCCAGTGGATTCGCAACTGAATTGGCTGGTCACTAGCTTGTTACTCACGTAGGCTACCTAGCCTGGCAACCCACTCGATTTGCGATTTTTTAATGTATTTATTTATTTATTTTGTTACTATTTCTGACTTGTCTCATTTGCAGTTTGAGTCTGTAGTATCCACAAGGCAACAGTTGTTCAAAGTGAAGGATTTACAAAATCAGTTAACCCTATTAAATTTGGCCCACTAGAAGCAATTTTCATCTAGGCCCTACTAGTTAAGTGTCATATCTAAAAAACTATTCACTGCACATCCATGTTATAAAGTTCAAATTGAAGAAGGCTGTAGGCTACCATTCAGAAATTTACAACAGAATAAATGTAGGTTATATCAGAATAGTCACATACAGTAGCCTAGATACAGGCTGCATAATATAGGCAACCCATAAAAATGCGTAGCCTAATGTTTGTATGTAGCTACGTTAGCTAAAAAAGGCCGTCGTTTAAAGGTAGGCGATGTTAACAACAGAAATGTATTAGCTTTCAGCAGCAAGTGAGGTGCGCAGTGGAAATGTCAACTTCGCTGGAAATTGGTGAACTGTAATAGCGTAAGATTAACTTTTGAGGGTTGGTCTAATAAGAAAACACTTGTAGCACCAGACAGGATATTTGGTTCTTAACGTGTTTATATCGCGGATTTTGTATGGAAAAAAATGTACTGTCTAGTAAACCGAAATTGTAGGCTACAACTTTTTAATAATATAGGCTATTATTGTTCCTACATCAGATTTTTTTAGCATGTAGAAACTGCGTTTTATGCATTTATTGTCTGTGCTGTGACGGTGGCAAGATAAAGGTTGCGGCGGAATTTTGGGGGTTTTAAGATTAAATAATTAAATAATTTCAGAGAAACATGTAGGCCTAATTGGGACGTCAACAACTACCACTGGGGGGCCACCGTGGCGAAGATATTCATGACCGGTTTGTCAAATTTCTTGTCATTTTAACCCATTAAAACTAAAAACCCTAGTTTCTAATTACTTACAGTCCACTGATTTCATTTCCACGTTGAAAATCTGTTTAAAAATTTGAATGAGCAAAACCGATCGAGCATTACAACTTATGATAGGCCTATTCTGTAATGTTCCGCTCCCTTCCTGTTCGTTTTCTGTATATTCCTGTTTTCCCTCCGTGTCATGTTGGATCCTTTTGTCCGTGTTTTCCCCGCTGCTGTGGTCTGGGCGTTTCCTTCTCTGTCTTGTTCGTCTGGTTGTCTTACTTCCGCCTTTTCACTCCGTCCCCCCTCGTTGCATGCATTTCCTCACCTGGTGTTTCTTAATCACTCCCGTTTATTTTCCACACCTGTTCCTTGTTTAGTTCTGTCATTAACCTCACTATTTATTCCTTCGGCTGGCTGCCAGTCGGCGCCAGTTCGTTAACTATCGTCACGCGGTGTTAATGCTCGTTGTTTGCCTGGTCGCGTTCAAAGAACTACTCGCTTGGTTGTGGGATATTATCCCCTTGCAGCTAGAGTTCCGCTCCTAACTACAGTCTGGTAGTTATCCTCCAAGTCATTTCTTGTGGTGCATGCAGCTAACCTGTTTCCCCTCTCCTCCATCTAACCCAGCTCCCATTCTCCCGTGGCAGTGTTCGTTTCCCCCCGTTTTCGTTGTGTGTGTTGCGGTACCTCCACCTCCAGCTCGTGTAGGCTCCGGGTTGGCGTGTTACCTGGCTACCCTCCAGTTGTTCCTGTCCGGCCGAAGAAGCCAACTAGTTCTTCGGTTCCGGTTCCGGGAGCTCTGGAGACCAGTCAGCTCCTTCCGGACCTACCGCAGCTACGCCACACTACCCAGCCCTGCCGTGCTTCACCAACCACCTACCTCTCAAGCCCTGCACCTCCGTGAGAACCTCCCGGTCATTTCCGTGCCTTCCCTTGCACTAACCCCACCTGCTTTGTTTTGTTCTGTACCGGTGCAGTCATTCCGGTCCAGTTCCTGTCCTGCCGTAGTGAGCCGCTCCCCAGCTAGTCCAGTCCAGTCCAGGTGTGAGCCGTGCACCTACCTGTCCAGTCCAGTTCCGGTTTGGAACAATCCGTTCCAGACCCTGCTTCCCGTGTGGACCTCCCGGTCCAGTTCCAGTCCAGTCCAGTTCCGGTTTGGAACAAATCCGTTCCAGACCCTGATTCCAGTGTGACCTCCCGGTCCAGTTCCAGTCCTGTCCAGTTCCGGTTTGGAACAAATCCGTTCCAGACCCTGATTCCAGTGTGGACCTCCCGGTCCAGTTCCAGTCCAGTCCAGTTCCGGTTTGGAACACACCCGTTCCAGATCCTGATTCCAGTGTGGACCTCCCGGTCCAGTTCCAGTCCAGTCCAGTTCCGGTTTGGAACATTCCGTTCCAGATCCTGATTCCCAAAGTGGACCTCCCGGTCCAGTTCCAGTCCAGTCCAGTTCCGGCTTGGAACGAACGTTCCAGACCTGCCAGCCCAGCTCCGGCTTGGAGCAGCCCGTCCCGGGCTTCCTTGCTGTTCCAGCGTAATATTGTGTATTGCCTTTTCTGTACAGTGTTGGGACTACCCCAACACTTAATTTAATAAACCCCCCTTTTTGTGAATCTGTCTCCTGGTCGTTGCACTTGGGTTCGTCTCGTTCCGGGTTCGTAACATATTCCACAGAATAGGCATCTTTCTCGGTAGCCCAGTGGTAAATTGTTTACAAATCCAGATCTCGGACTGAATCCCACATGAGGCAGAACCTTTTCTCTTTTGGACAGGAGAAATCCTATTTAAAACTGGCTATCAGTATTAGACATTGTGTCATTGGCCTAGATGAGGTTTCAGATTAATTTTTGATTTATCCAATTGCTTCTGCTGTCTAAAAGTAAGTAATTTGCTTGAATCGAATGACTGTTGCCTTGTGGATACTGCAGACTCAAACTGCAAATGAGATATGATAAGTTAATACAGAAATTGTAAAAAAAATTAAATAAATAAATAAATAAACAAGATAGTTGCCCCGCCCCACGGACTATGATTGGACAGTTGATTGCATTTATCGAAGTGCTCCGCCTTGTCAGTGACAAAAATAAATGCAATCGCAGACCGCTCTGCAGGTCAAATAAATACAATCACGAGTATTGCTTAGAATTTTGGCACGGAAACCGCACACCTCGTGTTGAAATGCAATGACAGACCACTCTGCAGGTCAATAAATACAATCACTAGGATTGCTTTGAATTGTGTCACGTTCCGTGCGCCACGCTATGCTGACAAAGCTAAATGCAATGGGCTCATTTGCATTTCAATTTTGGCACGAAAATCGCGCAGCTGGCGTTGAAAAGTAATACACCCCGTATTTTATTTCAGTAAGAGTATTTTTAGAGAACACACAATGAAATGCAATGCAATATGCATTTTATTTTTAATTATGGCACGATAAATGCGCATCCTTACGTAAAAGCAAACGCAGATATACATTACATTTCACGATGTGTCGCTAAAGCCATTGCATTTAATTAAGTCACTAAAAATCTTCCATTGTTTAGGGCCTCTGCCCTGGCTACATTTATATAAAAAAAATCTACAAGCGAGTGGTGTTGCTCTGCCTCACAAAGAAATCCCATCTGCCTTCTTTGGTACCAAACCTCCCAGAGATTGTCCAGGCCTCCCTGTCTGAGCTAAAAGCCGCTTTTTGGATTCTGCCAAGATTCCTTTGCAACAATGTCACGGCGCAGATAAAAATAAAAAATAAAAAGTAATAAATTAAATATTTATTTCAGCAGGACGACACAGGCTCCTCGTACAGAGGATGGCAGCCAAAGACAGAGGACGATAAGAGAAAGCACACAAATGGGACATCCTCACTCAGCCACTGTCGGTGCAACAGCGTGCGGCAGCTGCCGCCCCGCTAACCCTGCTGCTCTCAGCTCGGGAGACCAGGGGTTGGAGAGACCCTCTGATCCCGCCATTATCACTGTTTAAGACAGACAACAATCGTTTAGACCACTACTGGCCTACGTGTCATCTTCCTCACCCTCTCTCACTTCTCTACTCAATAAACCAATAATTCAATGTTGTGTGTAGCTACAGGGTTGTAGCACAATGCCCCCAAATCAATTCTAGACATTTTAGAGTAGCAGCACTCTGATTTTCAGCTCACACTGTATATATCAATGTTTCTACGGGGTTTAATTGAATAGATACCAGAAATTGCCAGTGACCCATAACTAGGGCAGACTAAGAACTTTTACCTTTACCTTTTACATGTTTTTGAGTATTATCCTGAAGCTGCTTTAGAATGATTTGCTTATCAGAATCAGGATCAGATTTATTGGCCAAGTATGTTTGCACAAGGCATTTGTCTGGCTTTGGAAATAAGGCTCACCCATTGGCAGATTTATTTTTCCCTGATTGCATCTGTCATAGCCTTATCATTGGGCACTTCACATATGCTAATTGTACTTGTAACGCGAAAACAACTGGTTTTAAATGAAAAGTCGATCCCTGAGCACTTTGTTATCAAAATTAATTAATATGTAGTTAATCCTTTTTCAAAGAATACATTTAAAGTACTGCGATGCCAAAACAAAGCAGAATATAAATAAAAAAATCAGCTGCTGGTGGGTGATGGTTTCTTTAACTAGCAAGCTTGTTAATTATGAAAAAGCAATCGCTGACTGGTTCAGTGTCATTTTTAAGGTAAGTTCCTTTCTTCTTTCATTTATTGTTCAAATATCTCATGTGATTATTGTGTGTAAACAGAAAATAATATGATAATAAACATATGCAAAATACTGACATCTTTGGCATGAACCACATTACTTAATGCGCTGCTCCTGCCAATTAAATACAGCTTAATTCAGAACACAGCCAAAACAATTCAATCCAAAATTCACAGGCTGGGGAAACAATGTGCTTGTGAGACAGTCATCTCAATTCATTCATTGACATTCAAGACAACAACAAAGGCCTTTCATTATGGGAAAAGCTGAAAATGGGAAAACTAACGGGGGAAAATGGGAATTTGCCTGTGCATTCCTCATAGCCTTTGTCATGCACATTCAGTGCAATCAACACAAATGTGTTCTAACCAACCATAAACGGTGATTAGACATGAACACGTCTTGGCTGCTTCGTTTAGAAGAAAAGTTTGGGGAAGAAGAGTGCCTTTTCTGAGTAACTGAAAATGTGAGCTGCCTTTATTTTTGATAGAATAACCATTGGACAAATAACAATTTTGATTTGTATTTGATCATATTTAGAGCACAATTCTTTATAATAATTATTATTATTATTATTATTACTATTATTACAAAAAAAAAAAAAAGGCGGTTATTTTAAAGCAAGTTAGCCGGGGGAAATTATATCCAGTGGCAAGATGCTAATTGTTAGCATTGCTCCAATTCAGGATAGCTACAACGGTGAGACCAGGACAGCATCACTACAGCCTTACATACCATTTTGGGGGTAAGTAAAACAATATTCATCAAAATGGGTGAACTATCCCTTTTTTAAGTTTTACATTTAAATGATGGCATTGTTGAGAACTGGGGCAAACACTGAACATAGCCGTGAAATTGAAATGTGCAAATAACTACTCACTTTGATACCTTATCAGCAAAACCTTACTCATTTAGAATACAAAATTCCTGGTTTTTGTACACAGAACCTTATCTCTGATATATCTGAGATCTGGATTGCCGATGTTCTCAGTTAATGTGACGTAATGTGAAGACTTTCCATGTCTGTATAGGCCTAATGTGCTTTTGCAGGGATGTTGCACTTTGTATTCCTGGGACTAATACTCATGGTCTCCGCTTTTCTAAGTCGTTCTGCGTAGGAGCGTCTGCTAAGTGATTATTATGTGCCTCGGGTGTCTATACTAAAAACTATTTTAGTGTACCATGAATGTCACACCGTGAAATGTATTTACTGTACACCTCTGGTAAAACTGGTTTGTATATAATTACAATATAATTAAAAGACATGTATGGGTCCACTCTGATGGAATGTGCTGCTTAACTTCGTGGCCGGATTAATGGTGATTAATTTAATGATTGTATTCTTCGACATTTTTTATTATTATTTTTGATTACTCTTATCTATAATTTATTTAGATTTAATTGATTAATAGGAGCTTGCTTTTTCTGTGGTAATAATAAATAATTGTGGAAATATATCCAGAAGTATAATTATCAAAATACATTATAATTATCAAATACATTAGTATAAACTAAAAAACAAATCTTTGAATAAACAAATAAATTATTTGAATGTATTAATCCATTTTTTTATTTGGCTATTAAATGTAGCTACCCAGCTTGCTTGCTAGCTGCACACTTTATTGTTTGAAAAAACAGAATTCTTTACAACCTTGAATTACAGTGCTCTGCAATGTCCATGGCTTTTAGCTACCTGCGGAACTAAGAATTTATCTAGAATTAACAAATCGGCCTCATCTTCCTTGTAAGTTCACCCTGGTTACATTCTGACTTTCTGTTTAGTGAATGAAAGACGGTAGTGTGGCAGTAGAGAGCAATTTCCCCACCACATGGTGTGCATAATTGGTATTAATTGGTTTTTAACTAAATGACAGATTGAGATTTCAAGCACACAAATATGGTTATTTTAAATGATTGCATACTATCATAAGGAGGCTGTATTGCCAGCTTGATACTAGAAGACTAAATTATTCAGTTGCAAAAAACGCATTGCCTTATTGATTATACATGTACATTTTCCATTACGTGTCATTCTGCGTCTCATCAGTGTACCTTTGGATTTGTACAGGTCTGTGTGCACATTTTATTTCGATTTTTACGTGTTAATATTTGGCTATAATTCCATAAATATAAGGTATAATTTATTTTAAAATGTATCCTGTCTTAATTAAGTTGAGGGAACCTGTAATATTTATTGCCAAATTATTAACATGCAGAAATCTTTCCCTGATACAGTTTTCAATAAAATTTTCCCCCTTGATTCAAAAACTAGAGGCTGGCATTTCACATGGCTACACTACTGACAGGAAAAGAGTCCTGCTATGCCAAGGCGAGTCCAGCAACATGTGTAACAGGGTGACTGGTCAGACAGCTCAATGAACCAGACTAGAACTGGTGTCAGACATTCCTTACATTATCATAAAGGGCAGTTGACAAAGGGCTGACTGTAGGCGAACAGACAATTGGCAAGGAAAATATACCCAGTCTGCCTTGCAAGTTACTTGTGGAAGGACATAATACAGAATATGGGTGTTACACCCTCATTCAAATATATATTTTTTATTTGTCAAATATTTTAACTGAAAATACTGTACTGATGATTTCTTTTTTGCTAATAATGCATGTACACATTAAGAATAATTTAATATAAACAAAATCAAATCTAAATTGAAACAATTCATCATGTTAATGTAATTTAGATTGCTAATTAATATTTCATAGGTTCCACATTCCCTCAATAAAACCAGCAAGTCATACTGAGATTTCAGAAATGTGCCTAAATTAAAATGAAAAGAATCCACCTGAGAAACACTGGATGTTTCCATCTCATTTTAGAGCAGAATAGTCTTCTTTTCCTGTCAAGACTAACATACTACAGCTAATTTCAACAGCAATAATAAATTGCTGAAACGGAAAGACATGTTAATTTATTTTAAATAAATCAAAACTACTGGAGGTAAATACCTATTTGTCTTTAAGCAAGCAATTTCCAGATAATAAAGGGATATAGTCATTTGATTTCTAATTAATCTATATATTTGGCAGTGTTCCTTCCTTTCTCAAGACACAATACAGTACCTGTGCTTTCGCAGTTGATATCATTCAGCCAGTAACTCAGAACTAGGGTCACCTTTTTTTCAAAAGAATGTGACCCACAGGGATTTAAACTTTCATCACAATCAATATCTTCACAGGCACTGGCTTAGCACAGTCACCTGACTAATCATACAATTAGTGGTTAATTGTGACGCTCATAAAAGCATGTGCCTATTAACATGTGAAGAGGAAGAATGTGCCTACTGCCTCCTTACTGTCCACATTCAATCCAAAAGAAACTGTTTCTTTCAACCAGTGCATAAATTCCTTGAGGCTATTATAGTCTGCACAGTTGACACGATAAAACTCCCTCTGGACTCAATTCCAGGATTTGACAAGAGCTGTTCTTCCAAAATAAGCAAATACAAATTGTTTGCAGAAGACAGCACTTCAGTTACACTGGGGGACTTCTGAGGTGAGAAAATCTTACCTCAGGTTTTTTTTATTTTTAAAAAAAAAGCACTGTAGCACAACACTGTAAAAATATGCAACAGCCACATGTCTGTGATTCTAATAACTGCACTGAATGCAGCATGTGACAGTGTGGGACCACTGCTGTCAATCATTGTTAAGTAGAAATTGATATCGACATGGATGACTGAGGAGGTGCAATGTGATAACTGTCTTAACGTGTGCGATCAAAAAAGGGTCTACTAACCTCATGCTAATGGGTGACTGAAAGGCACATGGGAAAACTGCTTTGGAAAAATTCATAATATCTGCTGAAAGTATTTTGGGATTAGAAACTGACAACTTTCACAGCTGTGTTTTTATAAACGTGCTCCTGGCCACTATATTCAGCCCTGACATCATCCAGATTCATCAAGCCATAGTGAGCATCACTGTATCATGCAGTGAATTAGCTGGATACACTCTTTGGAAGTCCTAGAGTAAACCTTTCTTTGTATTTGCCATTATACCACTGGCTTTGACCATCATTTTACCATCACATAATCATAGCATTCAGAGATGCAAAAATGGAATAAAACACATTATAAGATATTGTTCATAAATATGCATTATCATTAGAATATACACAATATTCATGAGAGATTTCTCATTTTCAAATGTAATTTGGGCCAGAAACAGCATTAAATATAAAACATAAGCAAAACACATGTATGTATTATTTTAAAATGTAGATTCTCTTCACAATTAACAGTGATGCTGTGGTTAGAAAAGAGGTGAGTATGAGTATGATAAATCTAGTGGAAGTAATGTTGTGAAACAGCAAGGCAAGGATGAGCTTTTACTTTTTTGACGGGCTGGGATCTGAAGCTCACTTGTAAGCCTGCTGCAAGAACTAATACATGATATTCAATTTACAAAAAACTTTATATATATTAGTGATAGAATAGAATAACTTTTATTTTCCCGAAAGGGAACTTCAGTTGTAGCCACCAGCAACAACAAAAAAGACATAGACACACAAACAAACTATATAAAATGCCAATATATACAGCCAAACGTCATGATTAAAATAGCCCCCGCTGTCCCGAGATGTCCAATGTCATCAACCTGTCCAACACACAAACTCCCCCTCGGCGTCTCCATGACTTTCCTTCATAGGCTACATGCAGTGTTGCGTTCTCTGTCCACCGTCGAAATGGAGCTCAGTCTTCCCAGTCACCGCCTCACTCCTCCCCCGCATTATCTTCTCCTTCCCTGGTTGCCTTTTGAAGATTGCCCGCAGTCCCAAATCAGTCCCGACATCTTCAACTCCGGTGAAGAGCAATGGTAAACTCCGTGGCTGCAGATCCAACGGACATTTCCGAGCATAATGCGAATGCGTCTCCATGGTGATGACCACAAACAAAATTATCCCAATTAGACAATTCGTCAATATTATTAAAACGAGCAACAGGAATGCCCTGAACAATCTCCAGCCCGCTTCCCCATCCCACAATACACACACAGCGCATTAACAAACACGAACACGAGAGACGGCTGGACTACATGTCGCCATTACAGCGCCACGTGACGTCAAATAAGATGATTAAGTCAAATAAATAACTAAAAGCCAAGCTAAAAAGGTGCATTTTCTCCTAAAATGTGTACACTCTACCATCCTCAGGGCCTCTGGCAGGCTGCTGCAAAGGCGGGGGCCATAATGGCTGAAGGCAGCCTTGCCCTCATTTTCACATACACAAATAAAAAATATAACACTTATAGTACTAAATTATGACTTACAAAGAGCTGGGCTAGTAACTAGCCAATAGAACACCAGAACAACAAGCTGCCTAACAGGCTAGTACCAAGCTAGTAACAAGTAACTGATGGGACATTTGAGAACAGTTAAGGGGCATTCACCACTCCAAAGCTCAAACATGCTCAAACCCTCTTATTTGGAGTTAAGCTCCTCTCATTTTTAGTTGGAGCTGCTTTGGGGTGTAGAAATATGTTTCTCATTTATGGCTGCTATGAACCAATGTTAATTTTGAGCACTGATAAGAACATTGTTCTAACCAGTCAGCATTGCTGTATATTGCTGCTTTTAGCTTTTGTGAGGGGTTTTTCAGCACTTTTTATAACACTATAGTTCACAAGGCAGGCTTGCACAGACATGAGTTGGAGGAAGACATTCAACTACAGCTCAGAAGGCGCACTTGCAGGTACCCGATCGACCAGCTGGGGTCAATGGTGCACAATGAGATGCTCTCATCCCAACAGAGTGAACCATCCCATCAATAGGCAATGCAAAAGCCTACTATGGGCCTGCTTGCAGGGCTGCCAGCCACAATTGGGACTGGCACAGTCCAGATTCAACACCAGACCATGGGGCCACTCCACTCACTGAAACAGTTTCTTAACAGTATAAGCCACCCAGCAGTTCCACAAATGTAGTATTTTAATAGAGGAGGTGGTCCTCCAAATAATTCTGGAAATATATACGTTTGTACAGCAGAGCCCTTGTTTTAAATGCATTCCAAAGCAAAACAATTGTGAATTATAATTTGAGTATGCACTGTAATGGCTCATGAGAAGTCAGTATCTATGTGCAGGTATTTCTAAGTAATGTGATCTGAAATGAGAAAACTCACGGCAGTGTTTTCTAATTTCCATATTTCAAGCCAGGTGCACAAATGTCTACATTTTAACCTTTATTAAATGGTATTATCCCACTTGCCTTAGACCACAGAAGAACAAGCAATATATTTACCGTCATCTCTTAATTCTATGAGTCACCTTAATGATATTGAAATGTAAAAGGGAGGCAGTTCTCAAGGTATTACAGGTCATAATGGTAATGGTAATTCCCAGTAACAAATGCTTATGAATCAGAAAACACTCATAAAAGGAAGGATAGTGTCTGCCCCTATCTCTATGAAAAAACTGGATGTCACTTTTATTAATCATCCCTCAAGGTTTAAAAAGCATTATGCTTGGAAAAACTGTACTCTCAGAACTGCTACAGGAAATGTCATAGGTACGTGGATATTTATAAGTTTTACCCTTGACACCCGTAATTTGCCATACAGGTGTTGCTTGCTTCATATCACAAAATCAGAGTTACCAAAATATTCCCATTCAGTCAAAACCAAAATTCATGCAACTTGCTCGTCAATCAACGTTTGTTGCTGTTTGTTGTTGTTTTGCATTGTTGTGTGTATTTAGCTATAAGATTGTGTTGATGTAATTTGCAAGATGCAATTTGCCCCAACTAAGAAACTAAATATGGTGGTACATCAGCTAAAGAAACTACCTGCAGTATCCAAAAGGAATGGATTATGTAACCTAGATGAATGTGTAGCTACTATGTCCTGCTATATCATCCTGTTCTCCCACATTAGAACTGTTTGAATCTGGTCACCATTTTGACACCAGCATGAGCCAATGGTTCTCTTTAAGTAGCCTGGGCCTAATTGTATTTTGTATAGGAGGGGCTTGGCTGAAGTAGGCTCAATGTGTGGCCCAAAAAAGTACAAATCCCAGAAAAAAACGAATGCACAGTAGCCTTAAAAAAAAGAGTAGGCTTACTTGCAATCCATTACATATGCCTCTGTTGTTCTGTAACAGAAGGGTGATTTGTCCCCCAGTCCATCAGACCCAGCCATTGGGCTAGTATAACTCCCTGTATGGAGTGGCATTTGCTAGAAACCTAGCCATGCATGTCTGCTTCCCTGCTTTCTGTTGCAAGCCTTGCAAAGCAGAACACAGTTAAACCAATAAACATGCAACAATGCTTGAGGGCAAACCAGAAAGAAATAAAAAAGAATAAAAAAAGATCTCTAGTATTTTCACTTAAGAGGTACTGTGTTTACTCCTGAACTCCTGCTGTTTCTGTTGTCTGATACGACAACTTCAATGTTACTTAACACTTTGCAATACACAGACCACACAAGCAAGTTTTGAATATTAACTTCAGTTACAATTATGGCATTTAATAAGGCAATACGCTGCAGGGAATGTCTTGCAAAAGTATTGTATTAGTCCCTCAACTGTAAGTGTAATAAACAGAGGTTTCACTAGCATTCTGAATGAAGAGAACAAGGGCTATAACTACTCCTTGAAATATCTGGTGTCATTCAGAGAAAAGCCCTGGCTGAGATAGCTCAGCCATCTCAGCAGCATTAAGAATTCTGCTCCAGTCACTCAGGGCCTCAAACTGAAAGGCCCTTCAGGCAGCCAGAGTAACATTTAACCACATTAAAAGGGTAGATCAGCATTTTTACGTAATGAGACCTGACAAAGGCATTTGAGTGCCCCAACAGCAGGAGCAGAACCAGACCTTTCATGGCTACAAATGCTGTGACATTAGGGGCATCATTTAAGAACAACCTGGTTCGAGACACACATGCATTATCTGCTAGATAGATATAATAATACAGCAAAAATGGAAATAGTAGCAATAGAACCATCTTCTACGTGTTTTCTGTGTTCATGTAGTTGGTCAATATTGTTAGAGCCTGAAATTTGTTTTCAGAAATCTGCTGCTGGCTTCCAGGTGGTAGAGCCAGCTAAAGCACTACTCCTATGTGTGGTTACATTCTCCACCTAGGGACAGAGGGCATTGTCTGCAGAATAGTCCCCTTCCTTATCACATAAAAACCACTCCTCTGGTTGATCGAGTGCATGCAGTCTACTTGCACCACCTGTGTAAGTGATGCCGTCCTCTGGTGCAACTACTGCACAATTTATGCGGTGGACTGCAAAGTGAAAAGGAGAGGCTGCAGTGTGCATCCCTTCCAAAGAACACACACGCCAAAATTTACAGAGGACCTTGCAGCAATGAGATGAGCTTGCAAATACAGTGGGACATTTAAAATTGGGAGAAAGGTAAAGCTATGGGATAGATATGTGATAATAGGTGTGTTTTTGTACATACAATGCCATGCACAATTTTCATATTTTGTTGCTTTCAAGCTTTATGATACTTTCATTTAGGAACACATTTGCAACCTAAACGATTTATAAAAATGCACTGCATGGTTTTAAGTTTGAACTGAAGAAGAAGCTGTATCATTTAGAAATTTGCTACAGAATACATTTATTTCAGAATAGTCACATACAGTATATACACTGCCCGGCCAAAAAAAAAGTCGCACACTGTAATATTTTGTTGGACCGCCTTTAGCTTTGATTATGGCGCGCATTCGTCGTGGCATTGTTTCGACAACCTTATGCAACGTCACAACATTTATTTCCGTCCAGACTTGCATTAATTTTTGGCCGAGATCTTGTATTGACGCCGGGAGAGTCGAACCACTCTGTGAAGTCTTCTCCAGCACATCCCAAAGACTTTCAGTGGGGTTAAGGTCAGGACTCTGGTGGCCAATTCATGTGTGAAAATGATTCCTCATGCTCCCTGAACCACTCTTTCACAATTTGAGCCCGATGAATCTTGGCATTGTCGTCCTGGAATATGCCCATTGATGGGATAACCTGGTCATTCAGTACATTCAGGTACTGAGCTGACTTCATTTTATTGCTGCATAACATTGCTGAGCCTAGACCTGACCAATTGAAGCAACCCCAGATCCTAACACTGCCTCCAGAGGCTTGTACAGTGGGCACTATGCATGACTGGTGCAACTGCAACTTTTTTTTTGGCCAGGCAGTGTATATAATAACCATAACATACGCCGCCTAATGTATTTAAATACGTTTAAAAAAGAACATACGAAAGCGCGTGTGTATTCACACAAGTACAGCAAAGTATTTCAGCCCTAAGTGCGAGGGGTGGTCGCTGCAGAAATGTCGACTGTACGGGACTTTGGCGAAATATAACAAGATAAACTCTTCAGGGTTCATCACAAAACAGCTGTAGCTGAATATACTGGTAAGTACTTGGTTTCTTAAACATATTTATACGAGAGATTTTGGAGAAAAAAATGAGGTGTCTTCTAAACCAAAAGTGCATCAGGTACTGTATATAGTACAGTAAGCAAGGGAAAACGGCGATTGCTCATTTGTACAACGTTTTAAAAAAATATTATTGTTTCTATACGTGAACATGATTTTCTTAGCGTGTATAAACGGTGTATTTTATGCATTTTACAGTCTGTGGCTGTAGCCAGAGGAGGGTCGTAAGTGCTTTGGGCTATTAATAACGCCCTCCTAAATTATTGCACTGCAGTGTAAATGGAGAAGCTGAGGTTTTCGCAAGAGGCTACCCTTTTAAAAAATACTGCGTCAAAATGTACGGGGTTTTCTTAAAGCTGTAGTTTATATTTTCAGATGAACATGAATACTGTAATTGAGACGCATGCGTCTCAACCACTAGGGGTGAAGTTTATAGAATTAACTTGGGTCAAACGTTTCGGGTAGCCTTCCACAAGCTGCTCACAATAAGTTTCTGGAATTTTAGCCCATTCCTCCTGACAGAACTGATGTACAGTAACTGAGTCAGGTTTGTAGGCTTTGCTCGCACACATTTTTTCAGTTCTGCCCACAAATTTTCAATTGGATTGAGGTCTGGACTTTGTGATGGCCACTCCAATACCTTCACTTTGTTGTCCTTAAGCCATTTTGCCACAACTTTGGAAGTATGCTTTAGGTCAGTTTCCATTTGGAAGAGCCATTTACGACCAAGCTTTAACTTCCTGGCTGATGTCTTGAGATGT
The DNA here is from genome assembly GCA_029718625.1 of Synaphobranchus kaupii. Taxonomy (NCBI): domain Eukaryota; kingdom Metazoa; phylum Chordata; class Actinopteri; order Anguilliformes; family Synaphobranchidae; genus Synaphobranchus; species Synaphobranchus kaupii. The sequence continues at coordinate 102,959,756 of CM056377.1, read as the reverse complement.
TGCATCAATATATCCACATAATTTTCCTGCTGATGATGCCATCTATTTTATGAAGTGCGCCAGTCCCTTCTGCAGCAAAGCACCCCCACAACATGATGCTGCCACCCCCGTGCTTCACGGTTGGGATGGTGTTCTTCGGCTTGCAAGCCTCACCCTTTTTCCTCCAAACATAATGATGGTCATTATGGCCAAACAGTTAAATTTTTGTTTCATCAGACCAGAGGACATTTCTCCAAAAAGTAAGATCTTTGTCCCCATGTGCATTTACAAACTGTAGTCTGGCTTCTTTATGGCGGTTTTGGAGTAGTGGCTTCTTCCTTGCTGAGCAGCCTTTCAGGTTATGTCGATTTAGGACTCGTTTTACTGTGGATATAGATACTTTTGTACCTGTTCCCTCCAGCATCTTCACAAGGTCCTTTGCTGTTGTTCTGGGATTGATTTGCACTTTTCGCACCAAAGCATGTTCATCTCTAGGAGATAGAACGCGTCTCCTTCCTGAGCGGTATGATGGCTGTGTGGTCCCATGGTGTTTATACTTGTGTATTATTGTTTGTACAGACGAACATAGATTTTCCCATGATGTCAAGCAAAGAGGCACTGAGTTTGAAGGTAGGCCTTAAAATACATCCACAGGTACACCTCCAATTGACTCAAATAATGTCAATTAGCCTATCGGAAGTTTCTAAAGCCATGACATCGTTTTCTGGAATTTTTCTAGCTGTTTAAAGGCACAGTCAACTTAGTGTATGTAAACTTCTGACCCACTGGAATTGTGATATAGTGAATTAAAAGTGAAATAATCTGTGTGTAAACAATTGTTGGAAAAATTACTTGTGTCATGCACAAAGTAGATGTCCTAACTGACTTGCCAACACTAACATGAAATCTGTGGAGTGGTTAAAAATGAGTTTTAATGACTTCAACCTAAGTGTATGTAAACTTCTGACTTATATAATATATAAATTGCATAAGAATTTGTAACCATTAAAACCAAGGAACTGCCCCATGCATGTTTGGGATGTGTTTTCAATGAATAGGCAACTAGGGTTTGTTTGTTTGTTTGTTTGTTTGTTTGTTTGTTTGTTTGTTTGTTTTTTTATATAAACACCAAATAGGAAGCTGGATATTGATCCAACAGACCAACCAACTTAATGGTGCCACACAAGTTTCATGTGTAAATACTGCTAAATTTAATGAGGTCAATGCCTGCCATTTACAGAACTTGTGGCCAGGGAGGTAATTAAAATAAATATAAAGATGAAGGGGAAACTAATTACGGCATTAATCTAAGTGCTGCTGGGTTCACACTAATCATATTACCTTGTTCATGTCAATTTCCAGAAAGCATGGGGAGAAACACAACTTTCCCATACACTGGGAAAACTATTTTTCTTCATGTACAAGTCAACATTAACCTTTGGAGCATTAAGATAACCTAATATTTCTGGAATCAATAACGGAAGCACTGTGGCTGCTGAGATGGTGCTTCTCCATTTTACCACCCTGTAAGACTGCAGTTGTACGCAGTTCCACTTATACTGGATACAACTGAGCCTTTCCTGTAGCCTGCACACTTAGCAGCAATGGTCACTGCTGTCTGACCATTAGCACACATACTGCACTGTAACATTGATAGTATTCCAATGACTAAATTGTGTATACAGTCCCACATACTCACATTTAATCAAGCTGTTGCTTTCATCTCGCAGGAGCCTGACCGCAGGTACGGAAGGTTACTGTAAACCACAGACAACCACCTTAAGATCAGAAGTGGAATAGTCAAAGAAATATCGATCGGCTACAGCCTTGCCCTCTAATCACGCTATTGTTAAAGTTATTATTTGTAGTGTCTGTATATTAAATCACTGAAAGGTAGACTAAATGTTCACGGTATACGGAGTCATTTACCGCTGTTTAGAAACCTGGGGAGATCTAAGGGAACAGAGAGATAGAAAGAAGAGGACAAGTGGTTTGAGGCGTGTCAAAAAGCACACTTTGACATTAACTGCTCATTGTAATGTATTCTATTACATCTGCGATTTACTCTTTATTTAATGAGCTGAGCGGAGCTCCTCTTGGTGCAGCCAATACAAAGATCAACATCTGTTTAGCTATTTTGGCAGCTAGTCAATTGCAACTAGTGCATCTCTGTGAACTCCACCATTTGTTTTTTTCAGAAAATATATCCAATGAAGTAATTTTTTCCAAAATACAAGAAACCCAAAACCAGAGTTTCCTCCAGTAACAATCAATCACACACTGATAATTTCAAGTATGCTTGATTCTTCGGTCAAGGTAAACAGCAACAAAGAGCTATTTGTGTTCTTTGGGGAATGCATACCTTTAAATGAAAATTATGGTTTTTCCAATTAAACTGTGTGGTTTCTCAGGAAATAAATGCACCTAATAACAAACCATGAGGTGCTGCATTAAGAGCATGAACAAAAAACTTAAAAGTCTGCCCAGGTTCTTTGAACCTCTGTTTCTGCATATTAGTCAATAGGCAGCTTCCTGTGACAACCCTGGCAGGAGCGTGAACACTTTCTCAGGCACACCTTTTCTCTGACTGAATTTGAAAATGAAATCAATTACGGACACAACAATGAGACAGGACTACTAGCATCATTACCATGTACTCCTTCCATCACACAATAGGGAATGTGTGATTAGCACTGAGCACTTGAATGAAGGAATGAGGCCTAGGGTAAACAGAACTTCTTACTCGGATCTCGGTGATACGTTTTTGTCAAAGAACATATTTAAATAAGCAGGTGCATGAAAGCGAAAAATTTTGAGATATACAGAAAAGTATCTGAGCAGGTGCCCGTACCAGGATGTCAGACTACGGAATAAGCTTTTAATGTAATGCAATATTATTTCCTCTAGTTTTTCGCTGATGCCCTCTGGTTGTGTAAAGCCAGAAGTTCCCAGCAGTTCTGGTATAAAAAGCACGATCAGTGTTTACAGGTACGTTGACCTTCAGTGTCAAGTTCCAGTCTGTACCACGGCCGCACTCTCCATTCCACTCTCCCGAGTGCCTCTCCAGCCATTCTCTCGTATTATTGCTTCTGGTTCCACATCCTCCTGTTGTCCTGCCACTGTCTGCTGTACCAGCCGTGCTCAGCGGGAGTACAGACAGGGTCATTATCGTAGGGTCAATGCAGGCTGACATATGTCTATTGGTGCCAGACGAGAACTAAGTCGTTCTGTTTATGTACATGTACACTTTGCTTCCAGTGTTTGGGCACAATTAGGTCAATATGACACAGACTGGAGCTCAATCAGCTCCCCTTTCAGTGGTGCTCACACACACCGGCAGCTGAACAAGCGAGGAGAAGCCTCTGGAAGCCAGTGAGAGTGTGTTTTACTCCTCAGCACAGGCAGTGCTTAGGGACCCATTTTACACTGCTCCTCAGGAAGATCTCCTCTTGCCTGTGGCAGTGAGCTACAGGCCCAGACACTGGCTTTTCAGCATCAGTAAATGAGATCTCATTTGCCTACTGTCTGAGTTACCCCTGCCATCCACTGTCTAGATGTACTCTGTACACTGCCTGAGAGAGCCCCCCCCCCCCCCCCCCCCCCCCCACCCCTCTATCCACTGTTTAGATCAGCCTCCCCTCTCTACTGTTTGAGCTCTCCCCGAGCCTCCCACAGGCCCCTTTCACACTGACACACAGCCTTTTCCACATGCAGTCTCTGCCATTCGTAGGAGGTGTTTATTTATTTCCAATAACAATCGAGGCCCAGACTGTGAAGCCATTCCCCGCATAAATGAAGCCCAAAGGCACTGAATTATTCCTCGTAAAAAACAGAAACAAAATGGAGCCACAGTGGTAATTCTGTAAATACAGACAACTGGAGATACTTGGAGCATCTGGTACTCTTAATTAGCAATGAGAGTGAAAATTTAATCTCACCTCCTGAAGTGCAAATACACAGACATTCAAGTATCAATGAACTTGTCAAATGTACACAGTGCTTAGTGTGAAAAAAAACAACAAAGTTGGTGCACATCCCATTGTCAACAATGGAATTAATACTGTTTTAAGGTCTACACAGTTACTCCACACGCTGCAAAAACTGCCCCATCAGAAGTGATCTTACACTACATAGTGCGATCATGGAGGAACAGCAGAGCAATAAACCCTGAAATTAACAACCTTTGAGAATATATAATCTATTTACTTATTTTTTTAATCCTGTATATTCTTATATTGCCAGCAATTGGGATTCAGCAAATAAACCTCTCAAGGTATCATTGTATCACCCAAGCCCTGCACAAGGAGCGCTGCAGCAGAAGCACGTGCACTCTACCATGCAGCAGAAGCACGTGCACTCTACCAGTGCACAAGCACGTGCACTCTACCAGTGCACAAGGCAAACTGTCACACCCAGGGCCGGCCCAAGCCTCCATGGGGCCCTAAGCAAAATTTGATTTTGGGGCCCTCTATTACTGCCAATAATACTGATTATTGATCATTCACACACTTTTTTTAAGTTAATTGCTCTTGGGGGCCCCCTGGTGGTCACGGGGCCCTAAGCAGCCGCTTAGTTCGCTTATGCCTTGGGCCGGCCCTGGTCACACCACAGTGGACTCCTAGTCATAGCTGGCTGCCGTCATGGCCCAGGCTTAAGACAGCAATGTCTCAGCTATAGAGCCCTGTTTGCCCTTTAAAGTCCATTTATGAGAATCATTTCATAAATTAATTATCGGATGCCGGATAACGACTGCACTTCACACGTTATTAGACTTCAGCGTTGCAAATCTATGTTCGCCATTCTTCTTTAACAGCGGCAGTAAGATCTGGAGATGGATGTTCCTTCTCCAGCCCCATTTGTACTGCCAGCAGCTTTGAGGAGAGCTCTGCTTCCTTGAGTCTAGTCTGTCTCCTTGACGTCCGCCTCCTCATTATGTCTGCTGTACTAAACGGACATTTCCTTCACTCCAAGCAACAACGGCAGCATTTCATTAAAGGTTATCTGTTAATTATGGAGACAATGTGGCGGTGTGTGAGGACGATTCCATGGTTACTTAGTGCTACTTTTCACATTGAGTTAACCTTTTCCAACACATAGCCCTGGAAAAAATGAAGTCAACATACAATCATTACCCGGAGGTTTAGGCTCTTGACGCTGATTGCACCACCCTCATTACAGGCCTGTGTGTTAAGGCACATGTGGTTAACAGGCTCGGCTCCTGATGAGGGTCCAATAAATCCTGGCATAATCACCGTCATTAAAGCCCGCTCTGCAGAATGGAGAGGAGCTTTCTTTGGCCTCTGAAGGACAGCCTTATCAGCGATCAGATACCGAAACCGGAGGTAGAGCAGATGGCTTATGATCCTCAGTGGTGATGGGCCTCATTCACTGAAGTGGACATGATTCTACATGTCCACCGTGATAGCCCCTACATGATACTGTGCCAGTGTGGATCAATGAATAATTCCCTGGATCTGTAACCAAAGGGTGAGACAGTGCTGGTGTACCTATGAATTTAACTTAACTTGTTAGTTTTATTTGAAAAACAGCTCTTTTTAATTAGTATGATTGTAAATTGATCCATTAATGATAAAACATTATGGATTTAAGATGATACAACAAAATCTCCTGTGCTCGTAAGTAAATGACTGAATAATAGACATTTCTAAAGTAAATGATATAAACATAAATAATATATAAATAACATTTCATCAATTTTGTTCATTAATAAGTTAAAATAAGTTTTCATAGATTTTTTTTTACAACGTAATGAAGTTTTAGAGAACAAGGGTACAGTCCAAAATCTTAGTAAAAAAAAAAGTGCCGTCTGTCTACAATACATCAGTGCAGGTTCATTAATCAAATCATGAAAACATGCATTTATTTTCTGTTAAGCCATTCTGGGTAAAGAGGCACTGGAACATGCATGAGTTCATAATGACTCATTTTTTATAATAAAAAAGCAAGCTTTGAAAAATTATTATGAAGCATTCATGGAAAAAAGCATTCATGTGTTTCAAAGCATTGCATTGTGCTGTGAAATTTTCAGATTTTTCATTGACTTTATGAAAACAATTACAGAAAAATGAGATTTGTAAAGGTCATTACTAAATGTCCATTTGCATTTGAAAATTATTCAATAATATGTTCCACAGGAGCAAAAATGAAATCCTCTGCCTATTAGCTCACCAGTGTCCCTTAGTTTTTTTATAAACTGCTGCTGGATAAAGAAAAGGTGAAGTCGCCCTTCCAAAACCCATACTCTCCACCCCACGTTGGCAGAGCCCTGATGGGACATTGGTTCTGGCCTCTCTCCAGAATGCCCAAGGAGTTAATGTTGCGGCTCCTGATGAAGGAGCTTGGTTTCATTCCCACTGTCCCACTGCTCTTGCCTGACAGCCAGAGGATACGGGCTCCCTTTTCACAGCAGCTTGATCCATGCCCACGTCTACAGCCCTCTCTGCTGAGGCAGCAGAAAACAGTATATTTACAGATTAGTCTTTGCAAACACACCATCAACAACCATGGAAAGACCCAGTCACTCTGGAGCTCCAGCACCACTGGCTGTATGTAAACCCAGGAATGGATCACTGCTGTGTAATGCAACTGGCTGTATGTAAACCCAGGAATGGATCACAGCTGTGTAATGCAAGTCTAGTTCATGAAGGCGCAGGAAACTCCTTGCATGCTGGGGAGGCCCCAGCAAAATGGACCTTAGTTGTGATGGTCTTCTTTGACGCTGCTCTAGATACCCATTCGTAGGTGATACGGCATTAGTAGAGGAGCTTACAAGTATTATAAACTGTTAAACTGTTAATTTAACATAATGATTGAAATACAAATTAAAAAATAAATAATTGTTTAATTGTAAACCTTTTCTGCCTAGCATTAAACAATCTGAGGAATGTACAGGTTAAGTCTGAGAAAGTAATCTAATTAAATATATATCAATGCACTGATTAAAATTTTGTACCCCACATTATCATATACTGTAAGGCTACCCCGAGAAAACCCCCTTGGAGATTTGATAGTACCCAGGAGCACCCAGATAACGTTTTCACATGGTACATATGTCAGGAGCAGGTCTGACAGACTCGCTACATGACTGATTGATCTGGGTGCACAGTTAATGAGGGAATTTGGTTGAGCGTGTGGAATGTTAATTGTGGGACTGGGAGGTGAGCGGATGCGGCTGCCAGTAATCATAATCAGGAAGGTAGGATAGGATAAAAGAGGAAAGAAAGGTGCAGTTGGGGAGAGCCACTCAGATTTATGTTGGGCAAGAGGCAGGAATATCCCCTGGATAGGTCGCTAATCCATCGCAGGGCACACACTCCATTAACTCACACACTCATACCTACAGGAAATTTAGAGTGTCCAATTAACCTAACTGGCATGACTTTGGACTGTGGGAGGTAACCCACACAGACATGGGGAGAGAATGCAAACTCCACACAGAAAGGCTCTCAGCCAGGGTTCAGACTCAGTACATTCTTGCTGTGAGGCAACAGTGCTATGCACTGCACCACCCTGCCACTAGCTGTGACATCGCTCGCTGTTATACAGCCTACCTAGCCCTTCTGTGGCTAGCTCTGAACACTCGAAAGAACAGAAGACGTGCAAGAACCTTAGCCAGCCCCTCGGTAGCTAGCTAACTGCTCTAGCTACTGCTACACCCTAATGGAAAAAGAATACACTGCAGTATATTGTAAATATATCTAAATTATCTTCACACTATATTTAAAATATACTGCAGTATATTATATTTCCATAAGAAGTATATTTAAATATTGTGGTTAATGTCATTTTCCTATAGAACGCTATGGGGGGAAAAGTCAGGAGAAGAACCCCTTAAAGTGATCCATCCATATCTACTCCATATCTGGCCGTAGAGTGATGGTATGGGGCTTGTTTGATACCTTAGACCAGGGGTAGGGAACCCTGGTCCTGGAGAGCCGCAGGGTCTGCTGGTTTTTGTTTTCACCTTAAATACAGCAACTGCTTAAACCAAATAAACCAGGTGAGGTGAGTTAACTGTGTAAACAACTGCTTTAAGTGATCAATTAAGTGGGGAGTAACAACCAAAACCAGCAGACCCTGCGGCTCTCCGGGACCAGGGTTCCCTACCCCTGCCTTAGACCCTTGATGACTTACAGCCATTTCGCCAGTCATGTGTTCCATACTGTACCAGCGTAATTTACAGCTGAATCTAGTCTTACCCCCCAATTCCCATAGAAATCCATTCAAATGCAGAGAGGTTATAGTATCGCTTGTAACAGTACCTGAAAATAAGATATTGAGAGTCTTTTGATGTTGATGGGTCACAGACTTCAGGTAGTAACAGAATGCAAAGGATATGCGACCAAATATGAAATATGATACTTTAAAAATACATTAAAGCAAAGGGTTTGAATACTTATGCACATGAGAGTTTTCAGTTTTTGATTTTTAATACATTTGCAAAAACTTCCAAAAAAAATTCACTTTGTCATTATGGGTTATTGTGTGCAGATTGATGGGCAAAAATGGCAATTTTATACGTTTAAAATGAAATCTACAGCACAATAAAGTGTGCAAAAAGTGAAGGGGGTTGAATAACTTTGCATACACAGTTTGTAGTCAGTTTATTTTCTGACCTAAAACATGTTAATTATGACAAAGCACACAATTGTGGTAAGCATAAGTGTTTGCTTTTTTTTTTTTTTTTACTACAATGCAATTTCATTGGAAAACTTCGTCATATTTTTTTTATGGTATGTACAGCTTTGGGTGCCACTGATTGCATCACCATCAAATACTATGGATTCAAGAAATGAAAAACTGCAGTTCCTCAGCGTTTGAAATAGGCTACAAATTTTTAAGGTGAGAAGAGGATTATGCAGTTATTTTCACACCACCACATTGACCTTCTGGTCAATCTACTTTGTAGGCTACTTATAAGTAATATAGATCTGCAATTATGCAATATTATGTGATACTTGTATATCACAATATGAAGATATAAACAACATTATCAAAAAGTCAAAAATTTTTGTGTTGTAGCTCATCCTGTTAATTAGCAGTGTCCACTGTGGCTTGCAGCCCCACAGGGCGACACTTAATTAGCCATGGCATCATCCAGGAATGGAGGGATTTAGTTGGCCGAGATGATCTCTTCTGGTCAATCAGTCACCCATGGTCAGCTTGCTAAAGCTACACAAAAGGGGCCCTATTCAGACTGAAGATGTAAGCATCTGCTTCAGCATTTTAGTGATAAGTCAAGGTTTTGTGTGTTTTCCAAGTAGGTATACAGACCTGTCTTCTGTACCTACTTAGCTCTGATAGTAGGAAGCACTTCCTTGCTCACACTGGAAAATGAAAATTTGTTCAGGTTGAGCAAACGTCCAGGGGTGGACAGAATTACGGGCACTGGAATTCCATTTATGCTACATCCCTCCTATGTCCAACAGACTAATTAGAGGTTCCTACACATTGTCAGGAAAATATCGCCATAAGTCATCACTGCTGAAAATAGCCCCTGCTGTTAAGAATTCTCCATTTATGTGTTGATTTTTCACCAACATGAGTGCACTCTTCTGCTCACCTTGTGGAAGACCTTTGTGTTGAAATGAAGGGCAAATTGATGCTTTAAATAATGAGGATGTAACCCAACTTTCTCCATTTGAAATTTGAATGCACATATGGGTTAAAGCACAACTGAACTTTGGTAGAACGTTGGGTTGTGTAGTTACCTAGCCATGATATGAGTCCAAATTGTGGTGAAATATGTTCAAATGGTGGTTGTTCTGTGCTCCCCTGGGGTGATAATCCAGAATAGGGTATTTGTCACTGTCCATTCACTTCTATAGGGCAGCTAAAACGTTCTCAAAATGACACTTCTAGCACGTATACGAATGTGAACGAAGCGGCAAATACCCTATTCTGGATTTTCACCCCAGGGGAGCACAGACTCAGAGCAACTAACGAACATATTTTGCCACCATTTGGACTCATATCATGGCCAGGTAACTACACAACAACCCAAAGTTCTACCAAAGTTCAGTTGTGCTTTAAGATTCAATTCACATTCGAAAACCTGGATTACAGAATGCAACAGCAAGAGCTTTATAATGCATCTCAAAGTTTGGCACGTCAGTTGTATCAAATGAGAGTCCCAGAATAAAACACATTTACGATACCCGGGACAGGGGTCGCAAATTAGCTCTGGCTAGAAACCCCACATGCAGTACATCTTTTTCATGTTCTTGTAACCTGTAATTGTCCCTGACAAATAAGCTAATAAAAAAATAAAAATGGGTCAGTGCATACTGAGTAGCAGTGCTCCTGACTCCTACAGTGGCAGTGTGCTGCTGTTGTTTAATGGTACGAGAAACACTGCACTGGCTTTCTTTTATCTACTCATAAAAGGGACAAGTTACACTACAAGGTCTGTACTGTGGCTATGATGATCCTCCTCGGAACTCACGGAGGTGAGCATCACCACATTATTCAATGCACAGCTGAAAAACATTAAGACATATGGAATCTTTTGGTGTGATGAGATGATTAGTGAATATGTGCACCCAAAAATGTTCACACTTAAAATGTAACTGTGTGTATGAGTTAAGCCCCATACCTGTTGCATGTTACATGAGCACTCTGTGTGAACTCTATAAGCACAACATGGGAGCTGACAAATAGCTCTACTCAGAAATTAAATGAGTCAAGCCTCACTTCCTGACAATGGGCAGCAAAGAATCCCTCATCTGGGAAAGAGGAAGGAATCAAATTAAATTCTTATTCTCAAGTGTGAGAAACACAAGAAAGAGAGAATGTAGGTTGCAGAGAATGAACATAACAGAACTGTGGGCTTTACACGAAGGCCACATTAGGGCACTGTGAGAAGAAGCAGTTTGTATGATGCAATTCAACAGCTCTTCAAAGAGATATCCTGCATTTTGGTCCATAAAGTAAATTAAAAATCTGATGAAACGGGGGGCTTAGGGGTTCAAATACTCAGAATAAATCCTCTGTTTTATAAAAGGTGGTCTCATCCTACATGCATTTGTTTGACGTGTTTAGAGGCATAGAAACCATCAAGAACACAAGGGGCTTCATTTAGTATTATTGTACAGTCATATTTTATCATAAAGTGTGTTTAAGCACTTTTCCACAGAGTGTATTGGATTTATTAATATGAATGTGAAAGTATCTGAGATGAAATCAATAAAACCATTGAATTTCTAAATCTATGCTTTAAGTAGCTAAGTATTTAGAAATGTGAAATCTATGCTTTAAGTAGCTAAGTATTTAGAAATGTGAAATGTATTTGGCTCCTTTGATCGGTGAGAGTTCTGGAACACTTCATGTATGAATGCCTTCGATTCATTAATGGCTTCTGTTCATTTAGTTTTATCATGCAGCGACAGGTTAGACTACTTATTCTGAATTCATCACAGGTTCCAACATCTCTGTTGACAGCAGCAGGGATTTATTGCCAAGACAGACTTACTTGTAATCATACAATTTGCTTTTTGCATGCATCATAATCCATACAGTGGGGTGCAAAAATTTGGGAACCCCTGGACAAAATGCCTTTAACAATTAATATCTATGTAAGTGAACAGACGCTAACCTTACCTCTAAATGGTACAAAGTTAAACATGACACATTTCTTCAAAATTTAAAACAAGATTACTTTTTCATTTTTTATAGTTTCAAAATAATAAAAAAAAGGAAAAAGGCCCTGTGCAAACGTTTGGGAACCCTTTTGTATTATTCTTTGTTACTTTAAAAAAATATTATTACTAAGGCCCAGGCCCAGGTGATTTACTCGTTAGGGCTTCAATGGGTCAGGTGAATATAATTCCAGGGCTGAATTATTTATTCTGAAGTAACTCCATGCCTTCTAAAGCATCCGACTGCAGTGGCTGTTCTGTCTGGTGTTAACAACCATGGGTTCCTCTAAACAGTTGTCCAAGGATGTCAGAGTCAAGATACTTCACTTCCACCAACAAGTAGAAGGCAAAAAAAAAAAACTCCACCAATGTTTCAAACCATCTATTTCCACTGTCAGCAACATTATCAGAAAATGGAAGATAAATGGAACAGTTGAAGTCAAGGCAAGATCTGGAAGACCAAGAACAATTTCAGATAGAATGGCCCGAGACCTGGTGAGAAACCAGGTATTTGAGCGGTGTGGAGTGGAAGCGGAGCTGCGTGATTTTGCCTGGAGCGAGGAGCGTCGGCGTTCTCTCTCTCTCCATTGTTAAATTTAAAGATACTGAATTAGCTCATTAAGGGTTATCATCTTTGAATTCCCATCCTAGATGTATTTCTAGATAGCAAAGTAACACCAGTCGGCCAGCTCACTTAAGTGAACTGAAACAATGCTAGCCAGCTGGTTAGTTAGGTAGATTAGATTGTTTAATATCAATTTCTGGGTTGATATTGGCTGTAATTAGCTAGTGTTTAATAGCAGTTATTCATTGCCTATCATCAGATCGATAACTAACATTAATCTAAGATCAACTAAATGAAATGTAGGCTAAAGTCTTCTCTACACTGGTGCAACTTTATCCCATTGTCAGCTGAGCATTCTACATTTCCCCACCCCCAAGTAATTTAAGGACTATCGGCCTCTGGACTATTTGCCTTATGAGCCACCGCCCAATGTATGAAAGATTATCCCAATTCATTATATTCACCCTTCCCCCTGTCCCAAATACATGCACACACACATTACACATTTATTTAACACTTGGTTTATGCAAATTCTTCTAAACTTTTGTGTGTTTGCTCTGTTGTACTGGGGGTTCCAAGAACCCGCTTTAAAGTTGATTACTCAGTTGGGTTAAAATTGCAATTCTTCAATTAAATTGGTCAGGAGACCTCTGTTTGCTTGTAGAGGCAGCCACGACAGCATGTGACTGAGACAGCTTGAGGTGGTGTCCAATATAAAAGTGCCTTTAGACCGCAAACGTACAATCACAATGTGAAAGGGTTGCTATGAAAAAAAGAAAGCGGGAACAGGTTGCTAGAACACATAGCAGGAAATAAAGAGCCCGGCCTGAGCGAGCAGTAGGGAGCCAGGCAGGAAGAGGACTCAGCCTGAGCGAGCAGTAGGGAGCCAGGCAGGAAGAAGACCCGGCCTGAGTGAGCAGTAGGGAGCCAGGCAGGTAGAGGAGAGCATGCTGAGCTGTACTTTAGAGCAGTCGATAGGCATCGAACCGGGGCCGTCGGGTCCCGAGGTAGATACGTTTTCAGAACAACTGAAAGAGCCCAAGTTCCATTAACAAAACATCAGGCACATCAATATCTTTCTATGAAGCTTCATGTGCTGTAGGCACCACTCCTTTTCACTTCATCCTGGAGTTGTACCAGTTGTTCTTGTCAATATACTTTCAGCCTGTGCGATTTCAGGCCCTCTTCAGATGTGTAGGTTGTCTGACCATAGGATGTGTAAAAATTCCCCTTTGGGATTTCCATCCTCATTGTTCCCACCTGCATTCCAAGTATATCCTTGGAAGATAAAAACACACACATATATTCTGTGAACTGTGAAATGTTTGCCGAACAAAGTGTCTCTCCGTGGATATTTTTCGAAGGATTCATCGGATCCCCAGAGAGATAGATTTCCACACAAACACAAACACCCAACCCCCCACACGCATACACTCATAAGGAAGTTTTCCTTTTACAGAAATAGGTGAATCAGCCACATATCTGCTGCGCTTTCTCTGTCCGTCAAGGTCGCCAGAGAGTGCGACAGTTATATATATATATATATATATATATACACTTTCTTTTGCCAGTTATTCTCCTGCCAGTACATTTTCAGTGTTTTGTTTTTGGTGGCCTCTCTGCAATGCTCGGCTGAGCAGGTTCACAGTAGGGCCTGCCAAGTGCCAACCCCATGTCACTTGGACGCTCAGGTCCACAGCTGATTGCTAGCGTACCCTCTGCTCAAGGACACTGGAAACTGAGTGACACCAGGCTACCACAGCAGCATCAAAGCACTCAACCCAGGACCTCACGGGTGTCCTTTCATTGGTCAGGGGCAGAGGGGACCTGTTTGTATGCCGGTCCCACATGCATTGCTTTCCAAACACAAGTAGAATAGTTGATGAGCTTCATCAAAATCTATCTACTAGACTTTGGAATCTTTGAGAGCGAGAGCTCCAGTCTTAAGTCAATATCTGATTTATATCATTACGTGTTTGACCGAATGCAAGTATAGTGATTTGATACCCCAAGTGGGCTGTGCGGGAATAGACCCTGTCAAAGAACTGATCCTGCTTTCATCCCAGACTTCAGTCTGCCATATGAAGACTAGAAATATACCCACACAGCTCATTGAGTCGCATGACTCATAAGCATGACCGTAAGATGCCCTGCTTACTGCAGTTAGATTAAAAGAGAATATAATTAAGACCTACCCTGTCCTCAGCAGCCACTCACAATGGGTATTGAAGCACACACCGTGGTCAGAGAAGAGCTTGCTGCTCACAGAAGCCTGGCTAAGATCAGGCTGGATTCTCAAGTCAAAATTGTTTGTTTAATTATTAAACACCAGAGAGCAGGACCTGCAATATTTATTTGTGATATTGACTTGACAGCAAGTGACTCTCCTATGCCGAGAGGCCCAGTGAAAGCCCACACTCGACTGCAGACACATCCCCCTGAGGGCTGACTTCCCATGGGCCAAATTCAATTGAAAACAGATCGCCGTCTTATCTCTCCTCGGCACCGGATTTTTTGCTTTGTTGACACACATATAAAAGAAAGTAGTTTCCACTCTCTTGCTTCATTACTCTGTCAGAGAAGTGAAAGAAATATGCCTGTGATCCTCGCTCTCTCTCTCGCACTCACAAACACACACACGCACACGCACACACACACACACACACACACACACACACACACACACACACACACAGGGCCATAGGACAGAGGACATGCATACAGTAGGTGAGACACAGGAGGTAATATGCCTGGACGCATGATAGATTTTCAAAGGTTATGTTTTGAGGAAGTCTTTTGCCGTAGGTGGAACTCCATTTGAATGCACTTCAATGTCACAGTGGTTAGTGTAACGTGACCGGGTAAATTCATTTCCAGTGGTCTCCTTTGAAGATTTTAACTTTTTTAACTGCAAGGATTCCAATCTTTGTTTGCATACACATGTAGACCACTACTAGTTCACATGAGTATGGCGAGGAAGAAAATTAAATTGAAATAGCAATTTACCTCATATGTAGCCTACCTCATATGATTCTATTTCCAGACGCCAAATCAAAGATAACATTGTTCTGAAAAGGAAAATGCATCTATGCAGCAGATCGAAAGCAATGCAGAATGGAAGCCAATGTATGTGAGCTAGCTGGATATATAATCAAATTACATCAAATGGTCAACATACATACTGCTATTACATGGAGAAACATAATCTTATTTTGCCTGCAGATATATGGATATAGAAATGCAAAGTATTTATCTTTGCAACCTCGGAAGCTATTTTTTTTTGTGTGGGTCTGGATATGACATGATTCTTCAAGCATATTGTCCTAGAGGTGCGCATCCATCACAGAACATCACAACTTCCCGCGCTCTGGACGTCCAGTCCTCTCCGGGCACATGGAGGATGCTGGTTTATTTATAGTAAGGAGTTAGCTCTGGGTCGGTCCAGGGGAGTGCTCTTTCTCACAAGGGGAGCAGCCATTGAGGCAGGCTGTGGGGAAATGTCCCATGACAGTGTGGACCAAACCATGGGATTGCTGGAGATATTTGTTTTAAGTATCACTGGCTGATATTAATTGATATCGGCACACAGTCAGCTGCTCAATTCAGCCCCCATTAGAACAGGCTCATCAAGCCTGATTTGTTTGAAATAGCTAAGCCTGCTGCTTTTATAACATTATCAGTCTTCTGGAAATGCTTTTGAACAATCCCCCAAGCACTTGATTGATACAACAAACCATTCTGCAGATTTCCCCATTTACAATGCAAACAGGCATTTTACACTCTTATGCATATGCTGTAGTTTTTTTCCACATGAATTTAAGATCACTGAACCAAAGTACACAAATTAAAAACTAAGACTGATGTAACGGAAGCCTGTAACATTTGATTTGACAAGCTGTACTTGGGGGGGTTCTGTTCTGTTCTAACTCTTACCTGCAGAAAAGAGCTTGGACCTTGACATACTCCACAATGGCAATAACGAGCCACACAAAACAAGCCAAACAGTGGTACAAAAAAAAACCCTTGCTATGAGACAGGTCTCATGTCCTTATAACAGTGACATTACAAGTGGATCTCTACAGCCACACCTCCATCTGCCCATGGGAATCACTGCTATGCACTACTCACTGCAATTAATTCCAGAACCTGTAAGCTTGCTAATAAAAATGTAAATATGTGCCTCTGTGGAAAACATTATCCCGTGTACAGGCAAAGCGTACGTGGCAGAACAACCTCCAGTCTAATTGGGGGGGTTTCGGTGGGGGTTTGCGAAGGGGGTTCATTTAGGCACATTTGCCTGGTACTGCATTGCCTGTTCTGTCCCTTCCAAAAAGCCTGCGACGTTCCTGTATGTTCAGTGATCAATACCTAATGATTTATTGGAGGAATGCCGGCATTGCCTCCCTCAATTTGTCTTTGACAAGTGTTGTGTGTAATGAGGTGCTCAATACAGCCTCCCCAAGCAAATTTACACAGACACCAGTTCCCCGAGGTGGCCTTAACCAACTGCTTCACTCTGATATCAATAAGGGATTGGGAGACTATTGGGAAGGGAGACACAATGCCTGTCTGGACCTTGTCTGACCTCTTGTTTCCCCAACATCTCTTGCGGTGATACCAGCTTTGTTTGTCTGTTTGTGAGAGAGCTGTAGGGGAACTGCATGGCAAACCTCTTCCAACGCCTCCGGGGAGCGAATCCTGCCCTAAGACACTAAGAAACAAACAACACACATCTAGACACATCCTGGCAGTCAGAGACAAGGCTCCTCTTTTCCAACTTTCAATTGGATTCAGCTGGTCTGTGTCCTAGCGAGGACGTCAGTGGGGTGGGGGGGTGGGGGTCTGTAGACGCAGAGGAAGAAGGATGTAATTAGACAGAGCAGGTAGACAGAACCTTTCACAGCGCCACACATCCCACTTTAAACTACTGCCCTCTGAAAGAATTAAGTTTCTCAGCGGGGTGTCGCGTGGGAATGTCCTCCTCGGTTGCATTACGTTAATCACAGAACAAGAACCTTGTCTTTTCTGGAGGAATCACTAGTTGCCCAAAGACCCCACTTCGGTTTCCAATGAGATGCATCCTTGTCCACAGCCACTGCACCACAGAACAGTGAAGGTGGTGCCGATTTATCTCGATTTGGGAGTATAGGAAGCGGTCAAAGGGAACTGACATGGTGTAATCCAGGGGGTGTCAGCTCTCTGCAGCAACACACACACACATGCACACACACACACACACACAGCAGTCAGGTTAGAGTTGCCCACTCAGAGCTGTAACTCTGAACAGCAGTATATGTCATCTGTGATATCACACACACCACTCATCCCGTGACAGTCATGTGCAAACCCATTTACTTCCCATTTTTCTTCATTTGCACCACTTTGCCTCCACACAGACCGTACAGCTTTGTGCTGCGGCAGGGTAAACCATAAAGGCAGGACAGGGGTACAAGTGCACAGCCAATTTGGGGCCATCACATTGTGTGGGATTCTCTGCGGAAAGCCACTGCCCGCGACACTTATGGGATGCGGGTGGGATATTCCACCATGTGACACCGCGTGAGGACGTTTGTCATTGTGTCCTGAGAGGTTAAATAACCGCGCCGATGCCAGTCACCGCAGAACCGCTACGGAGGACTTAACTGCACTGCCTCTAATCCATTTGTATAAAACCTCTCAAGACCCCAGCCGGCCATGCCTGTTTTTGTTGATAAGAGAATGAGGCCGAATCCTTTCTCTTTCGCCGGGAGACGTGTGTCGATGACATTAATTAGCTCTGGGCGCCGGAGCTGTGGAGCTGAAGGTCTTTATCAGGGCGTGTACAGAGGCAGCGCTGCAGCGTGATGGATCTCCTCTCCGGCTGCCGCATGGTGGCTGGGAGCAGCCATTTGAAACATGCTTATCAGATTCACCTGTTTGACCAGCAGGCTGACTCCCAGCGCCCCTGCAGACTGCAGCTCTGCCTGGTGCCGACAGTTATAAATGATACGCTGCCACTATGACAGTCCCCGCTCACTGACTGATGGGCTGCTGAAGCTGGGCATTAGGGCGGTGGATAACATGGAAATATGCAAGCACACATAAACGCACACATACACTCACTAAAGACAGAAAAGTGCACACATAATCACAAAATATATACAAACCCCAATTCCAAAAAAGTTGGGACAGTATGTAAAATATAAATAAAAGCAGAAAGCAGTGAATTCTCATTTACATTATATTTAATTGAAAACAGTACAAAGAAAAGATATTACATTTTTTACCTTATTAACTTTATAGATTTTTGTAAATATATGCAAATTCCGAATTTGATGCCTGCAACATGTTCCAAAAAAGTTGGGACAGGGGCAACATAAGACTGGGAAGGTTGTGGAATGTTTAAACAACATCTGTTTGGAACATTCCACAGGTAAACAGGTGAGTAGGTAATAGGTGATGCTATCATGATTGGGTATAAAAGGAGCATCCACAAAGGCTCGGGCATTTACAAGCGAGGATGGGTCGAGGTTCGCCACTTTGCGAAAGATTGAGTGAGTGAATAGTCCAACAGTTTAAGAACAACGTTTCTCAACACACGATTGAAAGGAATTTATGGATTTCACCATCTACAGTCCATAATATTAGTAAAAGATTCAAAGAATCTGGAGAAATCTCTGTGCGTAAAGGGCAAGGCCGAAAACCAATATTGAATGCCCGTGACCTTTGATCCCTCAGACAGTACTGCATTAAAAACCGACATGCTTCTGTAATGAATATAACCTCATGGGCTCGGGAATACTTCAGAAAACTGTTGTCAGTAAACACAGTTTGTCACTGCATCTACAAATGCAAGTTAAGACTCTACTACGCAAAGCGTAAGCCATATATCAACAACATCCAGAAACACCACCGACTTCTCTGGGCTCGAGCTCATCTGAGATGGACTGACAAAGTGGAAATGTGTGCTGTGGTCTGACGAGTCCACCTTTCAAATTGTTTTTGGAAATAATGTACGTTGTGTTCTCCGGGCCAAAGAGGAAAAGGACCATCCCGATTGTTACCAACGTAAGGTTCAAAAGCCAGCATCTGTCATGGTATAGGGGTGTGTTAGTGCCCATGGCATGGGTAACTTGCACATGTGTGAAGGCACCATTAACGCTGAAGGGTACATATGCATTTTGGAGCAACATATGCAGCCATCTAGATGACGTCTTTTTCAGGGACGTCCCTGAAAGCCACATTCTGCACGTGTTACAACAGCGGGGCTTCGTAGTCAGAGAGTGTGGGTGCTAGACTGGCCTACCTGCAGTCCAGACCTGTCACCCATTGAAAATGTGGTGGCGCATTATGAATCGCAAAATACGACAATGGAGACCCCGGACTGTTGAGCAGCTGAAGTCTTATATCAAGCAAGAATGGGGAAAAAATTCCGCTTTCAAACCTACAACAATTAGTGTCCTCAGTTCCCAAAAGATTACTGCGTGTTGTTAAAAGGAAAGGTGGTGTAACACAGTGGTAAATATGCCCCTGTCCCAACTTTTTTTGGGACGCATTGCAGGCATCAAATAAAGATAAACAATAAAGTTGATTAGTTAAAACATTAAATATCTTGTCTTTTTACTGTTTTCAATTGAATACAGGTCAAAAAAAGTATTTGCAAATCATTGCTTTCTGTTTTTATTTACATTTTATACACTGTCCCAACTTTTTTGGAATTAAGGTTTGTACATATGCACACCTAGACAGACACAAACACACATACAGGTAATTACACGCATCCTCATGCACAGTCACAGACAGACGGCTATCTGCACAACATGTGCGCATAACTTTTTTTGTATTGTTTTAAATTCATTTTTTTTAAGCCGTCCTTGAGCATACATATGACAGCGATGCCTTTACCACCTGTTCACACTTTACCACCTGTTCACCGTATTGCCGTTCACACCGCCTTCAAATCCATAACACACCACGGCCAATTAGAGGAAACAACTCTACAGGCAGTATTCACACAGAGACATTCAGGGGCAAAGTGTGAATATTTCTGCTAATGCCAGCAGGTCAGGGGGGAACGGGACACGTTTTACCTCACAAAGCATTTCTGACTAAAGGACTCCATCAATCACGGGGACAGCACACGGCTCGGATGGCTGCTGCGGTAGTTTTGCATGAGACGGGGGAAGCAGGGGGACACTTAAAAAGATGGGCTATTCATCTAACGAGATTACGCCAGGACCATAGCCCAAGCCAAGCTTAGTGATTGACAGGGCTGCCAACACTCTAGCTAATTTCCCCTCCAAGCTTTCTGAAAAACATGTGGACACAAACACAAAACACATTAACAAGGTTTGCAGTGAAAAACATTGGTGATGCTAACTTGCACATTATTTATCATGTGTTTTATTGTAGGCTTTCATTGACTTACTCTAGATACGTGCGATTTCCCACTATGATGGATAGCACTGAAAAGCAGGAGAAAGTGACAGCACTATTATACTGGAATTACATTGACAGGGTGTAACGGGGGAGATGCGCAGGGGCTTGCAGATGTAATTCACAAGAACAATTCTGTCTTCCTTGCCATTCAATGGCAGATCATGTTCCAACCAAACTAGGTAGGGTGTGCTCTTCCTCATGCAGAGAATAAGACATTCAAAGCATACATTGACGGAAAAATCCGGCTCCTCCAGAATTCGGGTATTTTTGCTAATGTGCTAAGCCATGTGTTTGTAATCTTTTGGTTTTACACCTTTTTTCAACTATCATGCACTGTACTTTGAAATACCCAGTGTAGTATTTTGACAGGCTAAACTTGTGTTCTTTGACACTTTCTAATGGTGTAACCAACAACATTAATATAACGTACTTGCGAGGCCCTGAGAGCATTCTCTCTCAGCTGAAGCATTAGCAAACAGAGCAGAGCACTCATTTATTTCTTCCTTTTCAGAGGAAGGGGGGGACTCAAGGTAGAAGTGCAGAGCATTAACAATTCATTGGAACTAAATGATTCTGGCCACAGAGTGCATTCTGAGAATATTGTCCAGACACAGACTTGAGGGCAAGCTGTGCAGCCAGTGGGAGAAGACTGCCACGGCCACCGGGGGCTGTCTAATGCCTTGTTTCCATGGGGATGGGAATTTAGAGAGGTCAGTCAGAAGGCCTTTTATATTACCAAGCTAGTCAAACTAATTTGCCGTTTGCTAATTAGTCGACCATTGAGGCCACTAGAAATCAAAGGCCCTTTTTTCCCCTTCAAATGAATGGCCATTTTTCCTCAATTCCCAAACTTTTTGGTATCATTGAGCCCAAATAAGAATTACATTTGTAAAGTTACATTATGAATGAATGTTTTTCATTATGAAAGATATTCAAAGATCTCTCCACAACAGCTTCGAGGAAAGATTGGAGAATTGTGCAGATTTATGATGTCACATGTATTACAACAGAGACAATAATAGAAAGCTCTCCCTTCAGGCAAGGGGAATGGCAAAGCTGACATTGCAACAACTGCAGACACAAGTGAGAATTTTACAGAGTGGGATATGCCCACATTCTGAGCAGCTCTTCCCATGGATGCACTCACACAACAAAACAAATTTCTTGTCTTGAAAATTGGAATAATGATGCTCATTACTGGACCCAAACCAGTACATTGTCCATGAGGTTATTATGTGTCTTCTGTGTGAGTCAATTATTCAGCCTGGGTCTTTGGGGAGAGGCACGAGCTGTGCTACTTACAACACATGTAAGTAGGCCACAGAGAAAAGCTACGGAATAGCAGGGAACAAGTGCTGTTACGTGAAAGGAATTTGGACTGCATCCGCGCTCATTAGCTGGGCCCCTCCCCCAACTGTGCCACATTGTTTCAGAAGTAATAATTGCGATTAACGATAATAATCCCTTTCAAATAGGGTTTCACTTAAGTATAACTCTATGAAAAGACCGCAATTTTAATGCATGTCATATTAACAGAGCCAGAGTCTTTTGTCCAGTACACAAATCTGTACTTCGTCCAATCCCCTCATAGCTTCATTCAGCCTCAAAATTACCTGTACTGATCTGTACTTCAAATACAAATCTACACTGTAGGCCAACTTACTTTACACATATAACTATAGTTCTGTTCAACCTGTGTAAACAACACTTCACTTATTTCTTTCTAACAACCTACCACTTCACATAATAACATAGAATTATTATTTTATCAAGTAATATTTTATACCAGTCTGAGCAGGTATAAAATACATTTTAAATATATCTAGGATGGGAATTTTAAACTATGTGAGATTAAACTATGTATACAAATGTGTTTTAATGCATGCATTTACAGGATATGGGGCTAAAGTGAGTCTTGCTGGGAATATGAAAAGCAATTGATAAATTCACGGGAGATCTGACACACAGAGATAGAGCAAACACCGTGATGCTAATGAATGGTTCTGCTTTTAGTACTCAGCTATTATGATTTAGCATTAGAGGGAACCGTGTGGTACTAATTCAAAACTCACACCGACAGTAATGAATGATTGTATCCCTAGCAACCCCCAGACAATAGAAATGCATCTTATATAAGTGGTCTTGGAGGAAGGGATGTTTAAAAAAATAAGATATATACAGTATGTTTTTCTTTTATCATACTGAAGAGCATTGAAATCGGAGACCTAACCAAAGCAGTGTACGGGAGTTATTAGTAAAGTGTTATTAAAAGTTGAGGGGACCCTGTAAGATCCTTACAAATGTGGGGGAGCGTGGCATAAAGAGGATTGGATTTCACCAGCAGTGTGTTGTGGATTAAATGTGAGGGGAGAGAAATCCAGGGCTTCTGCACGGAAAATACCAAAGCTGATATTTATCTCTGTTGACTTCAGTTTTCCAATCAGGTCAAGTAAATAAAGTTGGAGGGTTTAACCTAATTTCCGACACAATTGCGTGGTCACTTATGTACGGATTGTCCTAATTGAGATAAGGGCAGAAGCTAACATCTATACAGAAACCCATTTTCACTGAAACAACAATAGCAGCTTTCAAAAAAGTGTACCCCACCCCATTATAGTGTTGCACACCCCTGATACATTCTGTGTATCAGGGGCTACTTAAACTGGAGAAACTAGTTACTTTCATTCACATGTTTTGGGATGACTAGTGAGCAGTACAGCAAATGTGCACAACAGTTATTGTAGCTTTCTCTTTATAATATTATGTATAATGTGAACATTCAAATTTGAGTTGGGAATTGGGGCGGGACTTTGATAAGCAGTCTGCTTTTTCCCGTATCCCTTTTCGGCAGGTACTGTGTTTGTTCAGGGCATATTACAGAAATTGTGATGAAGTGTGAATATATGCGTGCCGAAATAAATAAATAAATTTTAAAAAATTAAAATTAAAAAAATTAAAATATATATATATACAACTCGAACATGGTATTACATGCAGGCCAATGTGCTGTACAGGTCTGGAGGCACTGTATGGTATAATACAACTGCTATTATTATGTTACTCAAATACAACTCTTAAAGTGAAGGCCTGGAAAGTATACCAGCCATTCAAAGAACAAAAAAAACACAATCCACAGAAGTAGAAATGGCGGCACTTTGCGATAAACTGAATGGTGAAAACAGCAGTATTACCTACATTAAGGTTTGAAGCTTGAACACAAAATGAATCAAAAGCAAAAAAGGAACGTTATATAACGTTACTATGGTTTATGAGAAGTGGTGAATAGCACAGCCTACAGAATGGGAACCATTAAGGCCGTCCTTGCACTGCTTCACTGATAGCTCCATTCCTCATAAATGTTATAGATCTGGAGTGAGGTCACAGGTCACAGTGGCACAAACAGAATAGTTGCCTGAGTGGATGAGTCCTCTCTTTGCATTAAAAGTTATTGCTGGGCAGTGTCCAGCCAGAAATGGCAGTGATTCATTTAAAATGATGCAATTTTTGCTTGATGCACCTTATCTTAATATATTGCAGCAACAAAAATAGCGTGTATTGGGAACCCTTTGGTTGGCAAGCTGATCGCTGCTGAAAATATTCTTGCAGGGTCACAAACTATTTCAGTGTTTCAATAAGCCGTGACTCATAAGCTGGCACACTCATTACCTTGGCATCAATATAACTCACAAGTGCTTGTTTTCTGCGGCCCCTGGAATATAATTAAAGAACGAATGAAATGAAGGGAAGGGGGTGTTCCTGAGCGCTGTGCTCAGGTCAAATTCTATTCAGAGCCCAGTACCTCCAAGCCTTCCATTCAATTAGCTCTGGCCGCATAATAATGATGCTGACATTAATGACATTCATGTATTCCGTATGATATTAATGGATTTATGTTAAGTCGTATATAATTAAGGATCTCGGAGCAGTGTGGAGTTAATTCAGCTCGTTCACAACTAATGTGTAGCACCCACTTGCATGTAGCATAGCAACCATTTTGTGCCAGAACCTTCGATGCAAATCAGCTGTGGTGGGGAGGATTTAATTAGCCAATTAGGCCAGGGAGTGATCAGATGGGCAGATTTAAGGCTGCAGACTGGGACACCGTGGTTAACATTACTGTTCTTTGCGATAAGTGCCGCAGGATCTATAATGGCCACAGTGACACAGGGCCACAGTCAAGCGTCGTAACTGAAAGACAGCCGCCCTAGAGCCTGCGCCTCCTTCTCCTCAGCTGCATGGCCCCCGTTGGTCCTGTTCCAAGCCCCTCTAAGCACCCATGGGGAGCAGGGAAGGGCCAGAGCTGCTCCCAGTCTTATCGGAAATGGAACCTGTACTCAGCGGCTCCAAGTGTCTGTTCTCAAATCTCTGGGCACCATCTCGGCGCTGCTCACATCACTGTTTCCCTGCTAATTACCCACCTGCGCAGCACAGACACCGCTCACACTGTGCAACTCGCCACAGAAAAATGTGATGCTTCTTTTTGTAAGAAATGTGGACTTTCGAGACCGGAGCTCAAAGGGACAAGGGACAAAGAGGCTGGCTGAACGTCCCCAGCAAATGTACAGGGTGTCTGGACGTCAGTGAAACCATTGACCTTTCCTTGCACATCCTCCACAAATTATGTGACTGGACACAGAAAGTAAAGTGAGCCTGAGTATTGATTCCTTAAAAAAAAGAGAAATATTTGGTACAGTGAACTACAGGGCCATGGATTTGTCTTCTTTAGTCTCGGACCAGCCTTTTACCTTTCGGCCCCCCCTGGAGGTTAGATCCAAGTTCAGAAATAAAGCGGTTGCACTCAACATAGTGGAAAAGCCCAGTGCAGGCCGTAATGCTGTGATGAGGAGGAGGAGGAGGGGGAAGACGAGGGGGAGGAGGAGGGAGGACACGCCCATGCTTCAGCGCTGGAGAGAGTGACATACTGCATGCTGCACAGATGGCTGAGCACTCCATTCAATCCCGTGAACATACAGAAGAGCTCATTCCTGCCACAGTCTCTTTGGGGGCACAGAGTACACAAGCACTTTCTAATGAGCAGAAGCAGCCCCCTCTGGCTTACGGTGGGAGTCGGTGGAGGAGTCAGCGGAGTTTGTGCCACACACAGTAGACGTCTGCAGGACTGAATCCGGGATGATCAAACGTGACGTATCCTGCTGCACACTGGAGCACATATGAAAAGCAAAGAGGAAAAGGCCCGTCGGGAGAGTCAAAGGCAAATGTCAGTGTTTCAGTGTTTTGTTTGTAGATAACACTCCATTCCCAAATTGCCAAAAGTGCACCAGCTCACAGGCTTATATGGCAACTTGACAATACAGACTAACTACATGACTAGAGGCCAGGTCTGGAGATCAGCTCTCAGCCCATCTTCCTTTCTTGCAGTTACCAATCAGAGCCCTGTGTGCGCACTTCTTTTCCCCAAGGGAGCACATTCAGAATTCATAATTATGAGTTAAAACTTGCATAATAATACATAAAAGAAATCAAGCTGGTATTAGCACAAGTGTCTATGTCCTGCGAGCCTGGCTTAGCGTGCATAATGCATCACAGGCATGCATGTGCAGGACGTAGCGCGAGGGCGTATGATATAATGGTTGGCCACGCCATCCTCTCTCTTGCCCCTCTACTGCAGATCTCACTGTGTGCAATTCCCCTGCAGCCAACAGTGGTGAGTCGATGAGGCAGCTTTCTCGTGTTATTCTGGGTCATGCTGGGAAATTGACCTAATCTCTCTGGTCCGCAGAAATGAAATGCAATTGCGCTGCTATTACGGGCCCTGGCCAGGCAATCAGGAGGGGTCAGTGAATAAACTCTGGGAATGTATTACCTTCTGAAGATCTATTTGTCCACCTCACTGGGGGAATCACTTAAATTCTCACTTCAAAGGGGAAAAATTATTTTATTTTTTTTGCCCACACTGTCTTTGTTGTGAGACAGGAAGGTCGTGGTAGTTTTGTGTGTGAAAAATGCTGGAAATATGCTGGAAAAGGTCATCGCGCTCATTCAAAACTGAATACTGTAGGTGCATGAATATACAAGTCAACAACAGGTGAAGGAGTGGGGCTGTCTGCAAACTGCAAAAAAAAATCGGATTTTTTAATGTATCGCTTGTATGGTGAACAAATAAATATGCAAAAGTGTAGGACCAAAGACATCATCAAACATTTCAGCAAGGTGCCTTTCTCATTGCTTGGGAAAAGGACTGCACACACAGCCAGTTCTGACCAAGTATTGGATACACAGATATACAGTATACATATATAGACTAACAATTAGAACAAGAAAGATTAATGCCACAGCGCAATAAAATTATATTCTCCAGGACATATGACATATTCAATCAGGGTAAGAAACCCAGAAGAAAGATAACTCACCTGCGTAAAAACATGGCTACCCAGTGAACAGAGTATGTTTGAGTAATTCACTGTAAGCTGGAGATAGATGCAGGAGCCACATGCTGCTCTCCAGATGCAACTGCGTAGAGAAATACTCTTGCAAAATATTTCAAGGGGACTCAGTTTCCATACCTGCCTCGCAATGAAAAACTAAGTAATCATCTGAGAGAGGAAGGCTGAGGCTGCAGAATTGGCAGCTCACCATGTTGTGGTCTGTCACATCAACAGAGAGTTTGTAGATTGATGAATGCATAATGTGTAAATAGGTTTTTGAATGAGGTGGGTTGATATATTGTTCATATCGTTTTGGAAATGGGAGGAGGAAAAGGATTGTTTGGTTTTCCCTTTTGAATAATATATGATTGTGTATACAATATTTGTTAAAGTGACATAGCAATGCTTCTTACATCATGCTGATAAAACAAATCTCAGTTTCAATTTGAAGTGAAGAGAGAGAGCGGAAGAGAAAGAGATAGCCTAATCCCCCTAAGCACTGACAAATGATGACTAAACCCAACCCACCTTTACCATGACCATAAAGCATCATTACAAAAGCAATCTACTGTATAATACAAAGGAGTCCCCAGAGCCAAAAGTGAAAACATTAAAAAGATAGGTCTTTGCAGTCAAAGGCCTTTCCATAGCCAAACAAAACTTGGCCAATTCACAGTTGCACATCTTAGACAGGTCTATTGTATTGTAAGTTAAAAAGTCTTTCAAAATATTTTGTTTTCCAAACTTAGCAGCAATAGCAGTCTCCAGTTCCGTCGCTGCCTCAAGCCCCCTTTTTGGAAGGAAAAACTACTTGGTAAAGAACAGCTGTGGAAATTATACACCTTGATAAGGTCCTGCCCAAACACTACCCACAATTCCAGCTGGAAACCATTAACACCCAGTGCATGGCTTGACAGCTGTTTCAAAAAAGCTAATAGCAATTTCCCGTGCACACCCTAATTTTCATAGTCGAACATAATGACCTCTGAAGAGGCTCAGCCACATATATGTATCTAAACTGCACCTCACTTAGCATGGTCTCTGTCTCCTTAATGTTTAAAGGGCTCTCTCTCTCTCTCTCTCTCTCAAAAGCAACATAAATAGGGGAACACCAATGAGAGAAAAAGAAGGAACAGACCTATCCATTTCTATTTTTGATAGATAAGGCCTTGCTCCTACATAAATTGGTATTTTTCAGCCTATATCTCTTTTTCTTTTTGAGCATGTCAAAGCTGACAGTTTTCTGAAATGTAACAATGCATGACACAAATATATCCTCATTTGGGAAAAGATTTGGTACTTTTACTGAACGAACAATCAAAAAATTATTGATTTCCTGAAAGGTGTACAACTGCCCCTTGCCTACTTGAGCGCCAAGGTCGGACACATTGAACACCTCACAAAGATTGTCTTCCCACATCTCTCTTTCTCTGACATCACATACAACATGCCCACTACTCAGCCTGATCCTGAACCACAGTGCAACCTCCACTCTTAATTATTGGACACTGTTCTGCTACAGTCAGTATGCCCACCACTCTGTCCCACCAACTTGTAAATAGACACCAGCCCACTTATCTTCTCTGCTCCCTCAACACGTCCCCCAATAACATCAAAATTGTGCTTACCTATGGCTGAGTCTTCACAACGCTATCCTTAACAGAGGTGTAAAGGTCTACCTTCACTGAGGGGCCCTCAGGATGCGAGGCCAGCCTACCACCACAAGCCAGCAAACAATACTGTCACTGCCTGGTAATACATATACAGCAATAAAACAGTGAGATAGGAACCATAAAACTAAACAAAAGCAGAAACATGGAGAGAAAGACCTAAAGAGTGGGAAGAGAGCAGATGGACTCTCCAAATGCAGAACCTCAGGAGGTCCCACACTCCCAGGCTGGACCCGTTCTAGTGACGCACCAAGCACTGCACTGTTGCCTTTCTGAAAAGCATGGATGGCAGAGTCTCAACAGGAAATTTTACACCTGCAGGGCACAAGCAGATAGAAAAGCCCAATAATCTCTTTACAGTGAAATAAAGCAGCATCAATAAAGCACCTTTCAGAATGCCGCACTGTTCTACAGATTAACTAAAGAATTACATGCTCTTTATGCGTATAGTTTTGGAGATGTGAAATGTGAACTCAACAGTTAAGTCGGGACAATGAGGAGTGCATCTTCATCTGCCAGTGACCCTGTGACTGACAGCACAATAAGCCACTTGCCCAAAGTGAGAAGTCTCATGAGCTTGTGAGGTATATGACATCCTTGAAATAATAAAAAAAAAAAAACTGTCAGCCAACTCAGATCTTATGACCTCGGGGTGTTGCATGGAACATCACTCACCCCGCCTCCTGCTGTTTCACCACTGACCGGAGGAGTCAACCTCTCCTCGCACTATGAAGGACCTGCACAGAACACACAAACACACACGCACACATACACACAGATGGACAACAGTACACTCCTCACACTCAACCTTAAACAAACATGGCTGTTTCTAAACTGCCCCCCCCCCCCCCCCCTATACTTCATGTGCTTTCTGCAGCAGGGAGTGCCTCTGATATGAAGTGCTGGATCAGGGCAGTGGTTTTTTGTTTTGCTAATTACAGGCGTGATGTAAACGGAAAAAGGAAATACCCGTAACTGCACTTATCATTGTTTTGTCCTTCAAAGAAGAAAAAGCATTAAGCATAATGGAAACCATGGCAACAGGACTGAGCACATGCCTGTGTGTGGCTGGCAGTAGGAGACAGCCATGGGCACTGGCAGAGTACCATCATTTAATTTCAATAATTCATCGTTCCTAAAGCCACCGAATTACCTCCTCATACCTCTCTGCAGTTTACACCTGAAGTATGACAGACTCTTTTTGCAGAGAAAGTCTTGAGTCTTTTTTATGGTAAATTTTAACGTATCAATAAAGGAAGTTGGAATCATACAGATGGAGGTTACCCAAGGGAGATCAATGGCCCACTTTCCTTTTCTCTCAACAGTTTCTCTTTACAATTTGGATTTTTGCTTCTCGAGTTACTGCTGTGCCACTAAGCATGTCTCAAGCTGTGCAGTTGAAGCACGTGCACTCCTCTGATGTACTCCTCCTTAAGCCAGTGACTATTTTCCACACTACAGGCCACACAGTCCTATAAGAAAGTTAACATTGACCAGAGGGGAGGAGCCTATGGAACCCTGTCTGATTCAAGCCCATCTTACTCCTGGGAGTTATTTCCCACTTCTACTGACTCCCAGTCCGAGACAGCTCTCAACAGTCTTTCCCAGCAGAGAGAAATAGCTAATCATTGTGCATTTAAACAGTAATTCACAATCTGGCCCATCCAGTACAAAAGCCTTGGATTTCAACAGCTGCCTCAGCTCTCCAATCAAAATCTACAAATTAGAGTACCAGCAGATACAGCCATACTGCTAGAACCACATACCGTCATTGTGCCAAATCATTGTTGAGTGAGGGTACAGAACATCACTAATCTTTACAGAGGAAAGCAAGTGATATTTGTACTAAATAGTATTAGACACTTGGAAGACACATTGATGTTAGAATAAAGCTTTATTTTGAATGGATTGAACTGCAATGTCAACATTAAAATACATGCCATAAAACAGAAGCATTAGCTGTCAGGAGGTTAATATGAAATTATTCAAATATATTCCAGTATTAATCCCATGTCCTTTTGCATGCAACAGTAACGCAGGAAAACATAGTCGCTAGACTGTAATGCATAATTTCAGTTTATATTCTTCTGAGTCGTGCCATAGCAACGAAGCAAATTAATAAATATCAGGACTCTATCATTGAGTTATGAGTCTAGGCATGACTATAAAATGATTAGCATTACACACTGGGAAAGTAGCATCAGTGTGGATAAAATCCATACCCAAGAGCTGGAAGCACATTTCCCCTCAATGGCATTACTGCATGCAAAACAGAGCAGAGAAACTAAGAGCAGGGAGCCCAGCCAGCCCAAAGAAAGTGCCATTCACACCCACAACTTCAGTGCGATGGTCTTCCGTTGTTTTAACCAAAAACCAGAATGCCTCAATGACATACCCCCTTTGTAATTGTTAGGGCCACACATGTATTATTAAAAGGAAGATTAATGCCTAAATGAAAGCCTTAGTCATACAAAACCTAAGAGTTGAGGTACAAAATTGATATATTTTGCATATGTATTTGCATATGTATATTTTCTGCTTCCCTTGGTGAAAGAGAAGGGCCAAACGCAGCCTCAAAGGCCAGAGACACCAAACCAATGGGTCTGCCTGACTGACTGAGCGGAGGCTGTAGGATGCCTGGAATGAAGCATGTTTTAGTGGACATACTCACCAGGGAAGGACTGTAGCGTACAGCATTGGCACAGACGAACCCTTGAGTTCGGAGAATTGCAGCACCGTCACTCCCGTCTCTTATGCCCCTCTCTCATTCACAGACTGCAGCAGCCACAATGGTGGCTGTCACACAGGGAGGTTCTGCTAGAGGAGACTTTAAAAGAAACAAAATGAACATCCATTTTGCTCCGTCTCTACATAAAGTGTAGTTCAATTGTGCAAGACTCTATTCTGAGAAACTGACTTACTCGTTTTCCAATTACCCTTAATTTGTCCAATTACTTTTGGTCCCCTTTTGGACTATGCACTTTAACCTCATATTCATTGTTTCATTTCAAATCCAATGATCCAAAAAAATGTAACCATGTGCCTCGTACAGAGAATCAATGTGGAAATGGATCCATTTAGAATATAATTAGGTAGAAAAAAAATCCAAATTAGCAAATGATGTGAATCTTTGTCATATGCTTATTTGTCAGAAGTTGTTACTCAGGGAAACTTTTTGAAAATATTGCACAAAACACAGAACATAATATACCGTATATGAGTTTGAAACAGCAACACACACAATGATTGTACATTATATCTGCAGAGGTGAGCCTTCATAAGAACACAGGGTGTTGTGTGACCCTGCTGTTCTGAGACTGGGACTGAGGCTAAGAATGACTTTGCTGTCGAGTCTTTGCTGGAAATAGGCAGATTCTATTTATGTCACAAAGCACCATCAGATGTAAACACCATTGAGAAGAAGGCAAATGTGTAGGTAATAACTCCCAAGGCTGTTGCCATTCCGGCAGGGGGTCAATGTGGTATTCTACAGGGTATAGTGCGGCCCAGGGCTGGCTAACTCAATTCCATTTCTATCATGCGAAATGTATTTTCTATAGCCACCTGACAGTCTGCTGAAGTGTATTTTCACAATAGACAATCAAATGAAGCAACAAAAAATAATGAGAAAGATGGGGGAAAGCACATTATTTGTAAAACATTAACACATAAGCCAGTTGTATAGCTTTCAGATTATATCATGTCTCCTGGTCTGAAAAGTGTCAAACTCATCTTAGAATAGGTATATGTTACTTTGGTACTGGACAACCATAGTGCTGTCTATCTATATGAAATGATACAGATCTGAATTACTTTGAATGACCATGGTTCAAGGAAAATCTGGTGGACTAGAGGCTATACATAAACAGCATCTATCCTAATGACTTAAAGTAATAAATGCCACTATTACGTTCTGTGAGATGGTCCAAAACAACATTAACCCAATAAAAGGGAAATTAAACTATTTGAATTAAACTACAAAAAACACCTGTATTTTCAGCTTTGGCTTAATGTATAAGAACAGCCTCATTTAATACAAGGCTTTTTTGAGACCAGGAAAGAAAATAAATTGCTGTGTAGCTGTAAAGCAAATTGAATTTATATGGATTGCAGGAATTGGGCACCATGAAACATTTTTTTTTCCTTATTTCATGAATCACACTTAAAAAGGATGTTTTTGTATTGCACCGTAAGAAAAATCTCTGTTACAGCCATGGTTCTATTTTTACTAACTGGGTCAACTTCCAGCCCAGGGGGCTATCAGCAACATATTTAATTGCCCAGGTAACATAAACAGATGCTCAAAACAAGTCTTCTTGCTTCTTCCTGCTCAACACAGCACCTCGGGTTTATACAGTGGCAAAGGAGATTAAAATAGAGGGGAAAGACAAAGAAAAAAAACCTACCTCTTTTGAAGAGGTCTTATGTTCGATGAAATAATGGGTTTTGCCACAACTGGAGCCAAGCTAAGCCTCCCTTTCCTTGCGGCACAAGAGAAGCCCTAAATAGGTTTCCAGCTGTGACTGTGTTGGGGGTAAAAGGTAAATAATGCAAAGAAAATCCTTGCAAATCACAGGCGAACTTAATAGGGAGTCACCAATGGAACGCCATCTTGCTTTATTGATACTGTAAGCTAGCGACACTTAATCCTCCCCTTGCCCTTTTACAATATAATATCTGTGGAGAAACTTAATAAGCATTTGAAGAAGACTGATATAAATGTTGTCACACCCTGACAATACAGTACACAGGGACCTCTCTAATTGGTATACGGTCTCATTCTGCACTATGGTGAAAGAGAACAGAGTAGTGAACACAGAGTAACATATCTGCTCTTACAGCCTTTGTAGAGTATGTCCAGTAGAAGACTCTTTGTACTTTTTAATGTATTTTTTATTTTATTGACAATGAGTTTGAACTAGCCCTAGCTAGTTATTAAATTAAATAATTTTGGGACAACTAAAATCAGATTAGGGTTAGTAAGTAGGGTTAGTAGGCTTGTAACTCTAAGGTTGTGGGTTCAATTCTCAGCTAGGGCTTTGCTGTTGTACCACTGACCAAAGAACCTAACCTGAATTGATTCAAAATAAAATATTCAGCTGTATGAATGGATTTCATGAAAATAAATGAATAAATAAATATAATCTGCATAAATCACTCTGTACAGGAATGTCTGCTAAATACCAAAATGTAACACATCCTGATTTAACAAATTATGCAATAATTAAAACGCATACATTTTTTACGCATATCTAAACTGTATTTAGAATGAAACCCTTGTTAGTGCATGCCTGACACAGTGTTACATAAAGATAAAGGACCTGTGGGGTACATTTGTATAATTCCCCACTCTCCTGTGCTTGCCAGGTGTTGTGTGGGAATGCTGCCGCAGTGTTCTGCAGAGAAGGTCAAGGGTTAAAGGGGACAGAGTGGCAGTACATCAAGCTTCCCTCCCACACAGCAACTGACATATTCTAATTCCCCAGTATGCTCTTTTCTTATAGAATTGCAGTGAATACCATTACCAACATAGTTTCCGTACACTTTTACATGTACCTGGCAAATGACAGCCTGGCGCCTTCCAATTCCCGCACTGATATTGCTTGTGGGTGGGAGTCTACACAAATATAACCGTCTGCTCGGAAATCCTCCAAGTCACAGAATTGTGGGGGCAGTGAATCAGTCTCCCTGCTGCTGTCATCTCTCCTCGAGTTGCAATTATACGCAATTAAGCCCAGTCTGCAGTAGAATTGTTTTGGCATATAATTTTGTTATAATTAATTTCTATGTGTGCG
Source organism: Synaphobranchus kaupii (assembly GCA_029718625.1). Taxonomy (NCBI): domain Eukaryota; kingdom Metazoa; phylum Chordata; class Actinopteri; order Anguilliformes; family Synaphobranchidae; genus Synaphobranchus; species Synaphobranchus kaupii. The sequence continues at coordinate 102,925,286 of CM056377.1, read as the reverse complement.
TCATGCCCATGCACTATAAAGTACAGCGATACATTGCTAAACTATACAACATAGCGTCAGTGTATTTTGCAATGCCCTTCAGAAAAGCAGAACGAGACTGGACAGGGAACTTGCGTGATGTATTTGGGAATAAAATGCATACACAAGTTTTTATTTTACTAAAAGCTTTTACCAGTTGCACTGTGGCGGCATCTTTAATGCAGAGTGAGGATTGCCATCCGAAAAGGCCCTCGTTTCATTCGAAATGCAGCTTTTATGACACATTTCAATATAGAGATTGATAGAGATGCACTGTACTCGGGCTCATTCATGCCAGCTTCAGCATTATCTGAACATGACTTACAGTGCTGTAATACAACATATTTCGCCCCACAGCATTTCCTGACATGTAGCCCTTACTACCTCACTACCATTCGCCTAGCTCATAACTCCAGGATAGAGGCTAGGACTATCAATATATACAACATGTTGACCTCAGAACCAATGTTGGTCTTTTTGTTCATTATACAGTATACAGTTGTTCCACACCAATCTGCAAACACAACTTGTCCTCGAGTTTATCATTTGTATTAGACAAAGATTGTTTATCTTTTTCTAGAATCCCTTACCAAATACACTTTTCCATTCATCCCACTGGTAAATTGCAATGTTTGTTCACAATTCACAGCTTGGCATTTCCCTCTCCTTTTTTTAATTGGGATTGGGAGTTATCAGAAGTCATAGTAGCTTGATGTTTCTTATGCACTCTTACAGCTCATAATGAGTTTCTTCAGCTGGGTTCCCACGGGCAGGACCAAAACAGAGAGCTGGGCCACATTTATGCAAGTGAGAAGCGAATATCATAACTAATATTGTAATGCTTCCAATTTCTTAAACAAAGTTGAACACAGTAGCAGTTCAAAAGTTGGATATCATGGATGTTGGACACATGGCTTTAGGTAGAGGATCATGCCCGCCCACCACCCCACCCTTAATGAGGTATTGATCTGCAAGCTCGAGATAAGGAGAAGCATTATTGGCACATAACAAACTCTTCTCACATACTCCCAGTAGTATTTAATCTCATGTTATTCAATATACAATAAAACAATTAGCAATTCAATATTTACACCTAAAAAATAGACTCATGTTACTTCGGTGTACATTTCATAACTTTAAAAAACTGTTATATGCTTTACTCTGTGACAGCAGTATACCCATTATTTATATGAAACAACATTCATTACATAACTGGTAATCTTACCAGTTTAAGAAACCATTTTCTTTCCCCTAGACAGTATCACACATTAAAACAAACAAAAGTAGTCATAAAGGATAGTATTGCTTTTCCAGTGAAATACGTTGTCAGTAAGGGAGTGCATTTTACAGAACAGTGATTTGAAGTTGGAGTCCCAGAGAACCTAATCAGTCTCCCAGCAGAAATAGTAGACATCAAGATCAGCTGGATATAGAGTGCTCTGGATATAAAAATACTAAAATATGAACACATAATCCTCACGTGCAGTACTATGTAGTGTGCTGTCCGATTGCGCGCTTGCATTTTTACTAAAGTAAATATCAGTACTAAATATCCAACGCCTGGAGAGGACGATTGCTGAGACGGCTGCACGTAGCATCACATTCAGGAAAACAAGCCTCACAGTTATACTGAATTCCTCCTTCCATAAATAATCTATGATACCGTACCTAAGTTATTATACCAATCATACAATTAGGCGTAATTATGTTCCAGAATGGAAATGAATGACTATTGAAATATCCTCAGTGGCCCTTTAAAGCATCCGCCTGCTTGCTGACCAGGGCCTGGGGGAGGGACGGAGGGGCCCCCAGGGCACCGGCCAGCTGCGGTTGTGTCCCCTGATGCGTTCCTGCGGGCGTCTGAGGCGGAATGAGGGCCCCTAGTCCCCTGGGCCCCTTGTGCGTCCCCTCCTGGCCCTTCACCTTCACGCTGTCCAGAAGAAGCTTTACACTCTTGGAGAAAACGGTGCGGGGGTCCGTGCCTGGCAGGGCGGGGCAGTTGCAGCTGGCCCTCAGCTCCAGAGCCTGGTGGGGACAGGGAGACAAATTCAATGGCACCCGTGACCTTTGACCTCAAACTGATGTGCATTAGCAGACTCAATCTATCTTTTGGGGTTGGGATGTTTTCCTCCCACTACAAGCCTAAATTACAAGCCAAAGCACTGGATCCAGGTTTTTAATCTTGTGGATAGACATAACAGGTGCCAGAAATGAAGGAGCAGGATTCTCAGAGGGGCGCAAACCTATGTTGGTACACAAAGCCGCAAAGGAACCGTGTCTTGGAAACTGCTCTAACTAGTTGCCACAGAACTAGATACATGGTAAATTGACATTCTGTCTGACATTTTGACATTCTGGGGCAGATCCACTAAGAAAGAATACCAAGTGTAGTTAATCTTCCTTATTGCACACCAGCTGCAAATGTTATTTGTGCCATATTAACGACTGATTCACCAAAACATTATAAAAAATCAAGTAACAGTGCAACCACGCCCCAGATAGTCAGAGGGCACAGTCAGGGAGAAAGAGTTCTCTGATCAGGAGAGGGAGATCTCGGCAACATGGGCCAATGGTAATTTGTAAAGACTAACTTCGAGAAATTTTAAATGAAAGAACTATGATTTCTTTATTACAATGCTTTAACTACAGTGGCAGTACTTCCCTCCCACACAGCAACTGACGTATTCTAATTCCCCCACTCCCACCTTGCCAGTATGCCCTTTTGTTATAGAATTGCAGTGAATACCATTACCAACATAGTTTCCTTAAACTCAACGTCATTCAACGTCATTTAGAATAGGGGCATAAGCGTATATGGCCATAGTGTACATGACCGTATATGGCCATAGTGTATAGGGCCGTATATGGCCATAGTGTATATGGCCGTATATGGCCATAGTGTACATGGCCGTATATGGCCATAGTGTACATGGCCGTATATGGCCATAGTGTATATGGCCGTATATGGCCATAGTGTATATGGCCGTATATGGCCATAGTGTACATGGCCGTATATGGCCATAGTGAAGCACTTTGAGCTGCAATTGTTTGTATGAAAATGTACAATACAAATAAACATGATATCACGGTTTCCCAATCTTTACTCCTACTTTTTAAAATGATTATTTATTATCTTTTAAGACAACTCAATGTTTGACATAAGATATTGCTGAGCACATATTTTTGTTTTGGGTGGAATTCTCTTTAATGTGGATGATTAGTCAGCCCACAATTAAAATTTAAATAGAAAATTTATATTTTTAATTTTCAAGTTGTATGTAGATAAGGGAGTGTGGTGTGTGATGACTCCGTACGTTCTATGTGTACTGGAAATCCACAGACGACACAAATCACAGTAAAGTCGGTATCTTATCCCGGCAAAAATAAAAAAATCTTTTAGGCAAGAAAAATAACTTCCAGTGTGTTTTAGCTACTGTTAATTTGCTTCAGTAATACCAAAGTCCATAGAGAGATATACAGAGATATAATACCTAGAGCAATTCTGACTCGTGAAAAACAAAGTCTGAAGGGTTACCTTACCAGGATTATGCCTGTAGTTAAAGGGGTTCAAGAAAGGCAGGTGTTCAAAAAAAGGTGGTGCTTGAGAATGGCTTAAGCAAACATTTGTGCTAGATCAAAACAACGTCACTCATTTGCTAGTCGCTAGATAAAATTAGCTTCCTAGCTTCTGTCAAGTGTTCCAGGTGGCAGCCATGAAGAAAGTTCATCAACCCTGCTGGCGAGGAACTGCAAGTGAGATGGCTAGTGGCATTATCCTCGATAGCTAGCCAGCTAGAAAGCAATATCAGAGGTGTTCTTAACTAGCTAACATTAGCTAGTTTGTGTGCTAAGTGGCTAATGTTGCAATCGCTGACTAAATTCAGCAATGTCATTTTCAATGTTTTTCATTGATTTATTATTGTGAGTGCCATTTCCTTTCTTTTGATGAACTTTGTAGTTAGACTAACAGACCAACATAGCATACTTGTCATGATTTCGCTTAACTTATGTGCTCAGATTCTTCAACATCTTATCCATCAAACCATACAAGTGCCTTGTGAGTATTTTGGAGTCATTACCCATTCCCCCATACTATACATTGTAATCCCCTCATGCGCTAGACACAGCCTGCCTGCTTTTATTGGAGGGTCACACCCCCTCATTTACATACAGCTTTAAAATGAAAATGAAAAAGGAAAATTAAATAAAAAATCTTAAAGAAAATACCTATTTTTTCCATTTTCATTTTAATTCTGGGCTGAATACTCCTCCATACTTTAAGCCCTTATTTTGGGAGATGTAAATGGCACAGAGTTCCAATCATTAATTGAGTGGAGCCAGATAAAAACAAGTCCATGACAAAGAGAAAAGCAAAAACTTCAAGAAAGGGAAGGGAAGGGGGGGGGTATCACTGGAAAAACATGCCACAAACCACTGTAAAGCAAACTAATTTCAGTCCAAGCTCCTGTTGGACTATGTTAATGTAAAATCAATGACAATAAAACCAATATCTACAACAGTAACAATTATACTTCTGACTATCCTTAAACAGTTCAATAGCTTATTGAAAATTAAGCATTTAATTTTTCCCTGCAGCAATATTGTAATATTGAAGATCGGGCTGAGATCAAATTTGCACTATGGAATACCGACTGTTAGCAAGGCACAATTGGCTGTAGCGCCAGACGACTGTTAGCAAGGCACAATTGGCTCTAGCGCCAGACGACTGTTAGCAAGGCACAATTGGCTCTAGCGCCAGACGACTGTTAGCAAGGCACAATTGGCTCTAGCGCCAGACGACTGTTAGCAAGGCACAATCGGCTCTAGCGCCAGACGACTGTTAGCAAGGCACAATTGGCTCTACCGCCAGACGACTGTTAGCAAGGCACAATTGGCTCTAGCGCCAGACGACTGTTAGCAAGGCACAATTAGCTCTAGCGCCAGACGACTGTTAGCAGAGGCACAATCGGCTCTAGCGCCAGACGACTGTTAGCAAGGCACAATCGGCTCTAGCGCCAGACGACTGTTAGCCAGGCACAATTGGCTGTAGCGCCAGACATGGGAGGGAGGGAGTCAGTCAGCCAGGATGACAGTGTCTCATTGCGCACAAGAAACCCCCCGATGGTCACCCGGGCACCTACATAAGTCCATCTGTTAGGCTGCACATGAAGTGTCCTCCTCCAACTCAGGTCTGTGTAAGCTCAGCTTGAAAACCGCAATATGATAAGAAGCAGCTAAGAATCACGCCTCAGAGGGGAGCCAACACATGTCTGTTATCACCCCCCAATCCTCAACCAGTGTTGCAGGAATGAATGCTGATATTATATACAGGGGTCAGACAAAATAATTAACGCCTAAGTAATAAGGAGTAAGACCTTACTTCAACAGTTCACAACAGTTTCATTACTTCTTGGTCATACTTTACATTACATTACATTCATTTAGCAGACGCTTTTATCCAAAGCGACGTACAGTAAGTGCATACAGAGACATCATCAAGATCACTACAGAACAGACAAGACAAAGCACATCCTTCCCATAATCTAGCAGCTATCCCTAGTAATGAAGAAAGACAACGACAAAGACGACATACTTGTTGTCATACAAGTTCTGAACTGTGGGTAGTGGTATATTGGACCATTCTTTAAGAAGGAAAGCCTCCGGTTCATTGAGGGATGAAGGAGGTGGAAATCTACTCGGTGCTTTGCGGACCAGAGCTTCCCATAAAGGTTCAACGATGTTTAGATCTGGTGATTTTGGGGGCCATTGAAGGTGTGCGACTTCATCCTGGTGAAACCACTCTTCAATTTATTTAGCAGTGTGTATGACATTCAACTTAAAATGACTCACGTTTACAGCTGCCTTTGTAATTGTGATTTAGTTACTTTAATGGTAATGTCCTTTTTCATGTGGTGTTTATGTCCAACCCCTGTATATGTATTTATGTATACATTTACACATGATTGGGCATTCCAAATTGGGGAGAAAAGGGAGGGAAGGCATATGAAAAAATACAGAAGATAACTCAGTATTCTGTGCATTCCAGAAATCTATTATTAAACTGTATCCTCAGGCAATCCACTGAAATCTTATTTAAATGCATGCTATTTTAATTTAAGGCTACAGATATTGGGGCCTTCTGTTCAGCTAATGAATTACTTTTTTTCCTGAAGGAAAGCACAAGAAAAATTGTTCAGTTTCACTCATTTAAAAGTAGACCACAGTGACAAAAGTGACTAGAAATGTTTGTTGCTAGCATTCTTAGGCAATATTTTATTTAGTTGCTAGATGAAGCAACCCTTCATGGCAGAAACAGCTGGTGAAATGCAATTTATTTTGCTGCCTGACCAAATTTCACGACCACAAAGATAACTTAACACAACCGAATATACGTGTAGTCCAGCGAAAGTTTGCGGCCGTAAAGACAGATGACTGTGGAGCAGCTGCTTCCCTGTGTGAGCCTTCACAGCACGGTGACATATACAGGTGATGATAAATGACACGTCGCCAACTTGTTTTAAAAAAGTTTTTTTATAACGTATTTTTGCCTTCTTTTTTTTTCTTATGTGGTATGCCCAATCACCTTTGCAAGCCTGTCCCTTTGTAACATCCTCCATCATTTTGGGAGAGCGCAGATCAAATAAATGTGCGTAGACCGCCGCTTCACTGGCAGAGCTGCATGCTGGGGGCGTGCGCTAATTACACAGCTGGCATAGGCAGACTGATTCAAGACTGTGGGTTACATCAGTGCACTGAAGACTGAGTTTATATGAATCACCACCAAATACCCCACTGCTACCATTGACCCCAGGTTGGGAACCACTGAACCGAAGTAACCTGCCCATGCATTTCTTTGGAGAGTAAAAGGTAGTCACACAAGGATAATGGTGTTGGCTTGACAAATTTAATATGCATTCCAAAACAGCAGCTTTTATGACTCCTTAATGCCTGGCTTCCCAAGTCCATGGCATGCGATTGCTCGGCTACATAGTGATTTGTCACTGAAAGCTTGCGGAATGAAGGGATGGAAAATGTGCTTCCTCATTCATCCACCATTTCCCCTCCCACCTAGAGCCAGGGAGTGAGCGCATGGGCAGTTCTCAGGGCTGATCGAGTATGTGAGCTGAAATGTAGCTCTTCCAATAGAAAGCAAGATTAAGATGGCTGAATCAACTGCTGATACACGTACCACTTCAAGTCAAACTCTATTTGGATGACTACCTAAGCTCCTGGATCAGATTCAGTCACATGAAAGGAACTAGCAATGATTTAATAGAAGAGAAGCCAACACCTTATTCAGTGTTTACCTGGCAATGGGATTCTTAGTGGGTGTATGTGCAGATCTAAGTTGCTAAAATCAGCCTTTTTATAATCGTTATATCTGGCAGACTGGCACCCAGGATAGTGATGCATTTCATCTCATCTTAATGACTCATGGTAAATATTTAGATTTTCAGATGGAATAACTATCATCGTTTAATCATCTTGTTTTTGATCAGGTTCTTTGGTTCAGCTTTTATACCAGTGGCGGCTCCTGAGCTGAAAATTGAGGGGGCAGAAAACTTCCCTTTAAACTGATTATTGGTCCTAATCTTTTTTTCAATCAATCATTTCCCTTGATTAACAAGTGTGCCAATGATCTGAATAATCCATTTGCAGGTGAAGACACAGCTTCATTCTTCACATCATGTTTGGGAGATTAAACGGAAAAGTACACTTTACGAAAAAAGCACAACCTGCAATAAAAATAATCAAACAATAGTTGAGCTTTAAGATCATTTATATTTTCGGAATTAGAGTGCGGAGAACGAAGAGCACGTGTATCCACAATTATAATGTTGATTAAAATGTGCACAATTTTGCGATGGAAGTTAAAAGAATTTCATTTCTTGCCTAATGGTCTAATTGAGGAGAACTGGCTACATTTGATGGCAAAGAGTAATTTGTGAATTAAACGCTGATGTAGTCTATTGTTAATCACGGAAACTGATTGAAAAATGATTGAGACCAATAATGAGTTTAAGGGGAAGTTTTCTGCCTCCTCAATTTTCAGCTCAGGAGCCGCCACTGTTTTATACCAATGAGCAAAATTAGAACTAGACATTGCCAACTAACATATATTCCAAACAAAACAAAACGCACGCATACACATACATATATACATACAGTTGAAGTCTGAAGTTCACATACACTTAGGTTGAAGTCATTAAAACTCATTTTTAACCACTCCACAGATTTCATGTTAGCAAACTAGTGTTGGCAAGTCAGTTAGGACATCTACTTTGTGCATGACACAAGTACACAAATTCCACTTTTAATTCACTATATCACAATTCCAGTGGGTCAGAAGTTTACATACACTAAGTTGACTGTGCCTTTAAACAGCTTGGAAAATTCCAGAAAATTATGTCATGGCTTTATAAACTTCTGATAGGCTAATTGACATTATTTGAGTCAATTGGAGGTGTACAGGTGGATGTATTTTAAGGCCTACCTTCAAACTCAGTGCCTCTTTGCTTGACATCATGGGAAAATCAAAAGAAATCAGCCAAGACCCCAGAAATAAAACTGTGGACCTCCACAAGTCTGGTTCATCCTTGGGAGCAATTTCCAAACACCTGAAGGTACAACATTCGTCTGTACAAACAACAGTACGCAAGTGTAAACACCATGGGACCATCCAGCCGTCATACCGCTCAGGAAGGAGACACATTCTGTCTCCTAGAGATGAACGTGCTTTGGTGCAAAAAGTGCAAATCAATCCCAGAACAGCAGCAAAGAACCTTGTGAAGATGGTGGAGGAAACATGTACAAAAGTAGCTATATCCACAGAAAAACTAGTCCTATATCGACATAACCTGAAAGGCTGCTCAGCAAGGAAGAAGCCACTACTCCAAACCCGCCATAAAAAAGCCAGACTACAGTTTGCAACTGCACATGGGGACAAAGATCTTACTTCTTGGAGAAATGTTCTCTGGTCTGATGAAACAAAAATTTAACTGGCCATCGTTATGTTTGGAGGAAAAAGGGTGAGGCTTGCAAGCCGAAGAACACCATCCCAACCGTGAAGCACGGGGGTGGCAGCATCATGTTGTGGGGGTGCTTTGCTGCAGGAGGGACTGGTGCACTTCATAAAATAGATGGTATCATGAGGAAGGAAAATTATGTGGATATATTGAAGCAACATCTCAAGACATCAGCCAGGAAGTTAAAACTTGGTCGCAAATGGCTCTTCCAAATGGACAATGACCCAAAGCATACTTCCAAAGTTGTGGCAAAATGTCTTAAGGACAACAAAGTCCAAAGGAATTGTGAAAAACTGAGTTTAAATGAATTTGGCTAAGGTGTATGTAAACTTTCGACTTCAACTGTATATACACATATACGAGTCTACAGACACTACTGGGCATTCCAATCGGGGGAATAATTTATTTAAAAAATAGTGACCATGGTATCCAGCAGCAATCTTCTGGTTGAATATTCAAACTGTTATTTTATTCATGTAAACTGTCGTTTTTGTTTTAAACAATAAGTATATTGAAATAAACTGAAAACAATTTTGAAAATCTTTGAAAAAGACAGACACGATCACAGAAGATCCAAGATCGCTGAATCACCTCCTGAACCATGACTCTTCCAGATGAAGGAATTGGCTACAGACACAGATCTTTCAGATACAGTGGGGACGGAAAGTATTCGGGCAGTCACACAATTTTTGTTGTACTCCAGAACATTGGATTTGTAAAGGCTAGTTTGATACCTCAGACCCTTGATGACTTACAGCCATTTAGCCAACCATGTGATCCATACTGTTCCAGTGTAATTTGCAGCTTAATCTAGCCCCCACCCCAATTCCCACTGAGATCCATTCAAATGCAGAGGTCATATTATCGCTTGTAAGAGTACCAGAAAATAAGATATCAAAAGTCTTAAGTCTGTGTTTTTGGGTCACAGACATCAGAACGTCATGGTATGCAAAGGATATGCAACCAAATATTAAATATGACTTTATTTAAGTTTATGTTAATTTGTCCAATTACTTTTCATCCCCTAAAATTGGGGGGGGGGGGGGGGGGGGGGGTGTATAAAAAGAGCTACTATTGTTACACTGTTCACCCAATATGGATGTAAAAACCCTCAAATTAAAGCTGAACGTCTGTACTTTAACCTCATAGTCACTCTTCCATTTCAAATCCAATGTTATGGAGTACAGAGCCAAACAACAAAAATTGTGTCACTGCCCAAATACTTTCCGTCCCCACTGTAAATAAAACTCATTTGAACACACCATCCAACACACCGGTTTCCATATGGCTCTCAGAAATATCTTATACCAATAGTTAAACTGTTTAGAGCACAAGGTTCCAAGCTTCCACAGATCATGGGAATACTTTTTTAAATGAAAATGAGATAGCATAATTTTAAAGCCAACCAATTTAAAATTCAAATTGTGAAAAGGGTTGCACCGTTTTCCACCCGATCAGCCACTCCATAAAGTGCATGTGTACACACACGCATGCACACAGCTGAGGAACAACTCACCATCTGTTCTTTTCATCTTTAATGCACCCACATGTAAGCAGAGGACTTACTTTGTCAAATAAAAATTTTATTCAAGGTTAAGTATATTCCTGTGTGTGGTATGCCTTTGAAATGCATTTACCTAGCGCCACCATCATTCCGCATTGCATATTAAGCAATTATTTTTGTACCCACTGGCGTGTGACCAAAAATTGTTCCACACTCATTCCATGAACTTACAGTACCCTGTGATTTCCATTGCCAGTGTATAGAAAATTGCATGTGTAGACTGATTAAATTTGAATGGGGACAAAGGGTTGGAGCCCACAGTTTAATAGACAGAATGATTAAAGTGAGCTTGTGGGAGGAACAGTTTAGACATATACATTTACCATACTCTCACCAGCATGTATGCATAATTTTCTAATGGTAATAAAGTCAAATATCAAAATGTCAAGATGCATCTGCTAACGTCAGTCAATCAGCATGAAGCAGCCATATGCTTTCAAGTCGTTTTTTGTCTGCTTGGGGAAAATAAAACCCTAAGGACCACCAATTGGAATGTAACCACTAAGCAGCTAGCTTAGTAATTAAAAAATAATAATAACTGAATAATACACAAATCTATTTTTTTTTTTTATTCCTTGCCTTCTTGCAAATTCCAAATGACATACACGATTAGAATATGCTTTCTAAAATGGCCCACCTGGCAAGTGCTTCTGATTCCATATCTGAATTAATGCCTTCTCTCTCCTTACTGTCCAATAGTAGGCCATTGGTGCACTCCCATGAATCTTGGCCGTGAACTTTCCTTTTGACAGCCCCCCGAGTTGTCCGATATATGTGGAGCTGGCGAAGATATTCGCATAAATTCGCAACCGTTAATAACGAAACGGCGTGACAAACCATCTGTGGTTTTGCCAAGCTTTCTGATTGGAGATAAATCACAGTTTCAATTTCAATCTGGAAGCAATGTCTGCATATCTGAATGAAGCAAAAAATAAACAAATAAGACAACCTTGAATATATTCATTTTGACACTATGCCCAATAACACGGTTACGCATATCGTCGGTAGAATGGATTTGTGTATCTTTTTGGTGATGCCAATCCAAACGCGTTATTTGTTATTCACGGCGTTTCCTCGGAGGCGTCCTGCAGCCGCAGCACAGCACACGCACATGCAGATAACGGGCTCTGTAAGGGCCGGCCCTTTTCAGCAGTTCCACGCTTCACCTGCGTGGCTCAGAGCCGAAGGGCTCAACACGCAGCCCATCCTCCTGTGCACTCTCCCGAGCCTCTTCCACAGCCGCGGGCACGACCGCATCCCCACACTGCCAATCGTTAAGCAGCTCATTTCCACGCCACTCTTGTTAAGCGTTTCTTGCTTATGTCCACAGGTTTAATTCAAAGATGGAGGTGATTCTCTGGGCGCCTCATTAATGGAGATTGCCTTCTGCAAAATCAGCTCTGGCTTTTCTTCAGCACAATGCAGAGCTTCATTTCGCAACATAGCAGTGTGTCATGTCCTCGAATAATTTTTTATATGATTTGATGGCTTAAAATAGACGGTCTATCCTCATTTTTCTTGCTAAAGCATGATGATAAATGCTGAATTGTTGAAGCCTTGGAATATATATATATATACATATATACAGTTAAATGTAAAGGTATTGGGACAGTGACACCATTTTTGTTGTTTTGGCTCTGTACTCCAGCACATTGGATTTGAAAATTAATGACTATGAAGTTAAAGTGCAGACTGTCAGCTTTATATTGAGGGTTTTCGCATGCACATTGGGTGATCTGTGTAGGAATTACAGTCCTTTTCATACATGGTCCCCCAATGTTAGGGGAGAAAAAGAAATTGGACACTTTTTTTCTTGGCGAGCTGTGTGTCTTTGCATCATTAGTTCATGCACAAGAAAGCTAACAAAAGCCTAGTGTTGATTCTAGGCGTGGAATTTTCATTTGGAGTCTGTTGCCGATGTCTCTCAACATGAGGACCAAATAGCCAGTAAAGCGTCAATGCCAGAAAAGTAGGCCATCATGAGGCTGAAATCAGAATAAATTGATTAGAGATAGCCGAAACATTGGGAGTGTCAAAATCAACTGTTGATATATCGTTAGGAAGCAAGAATGCATTGGTGAGATCAGCAATACCAAACAACTTAGTAGACCACAGAAGACCACTGTAGTGGATGACTGAAGAATACATTCAATTGTCAAGAAAAACCCCTTTTCAACTGTCGAACAGATCAAAAACACTCCCCCGGATGTAGGCAGAGATGCGTCAAAGACTACCATAAAGAGAAGACTACACTAGCATGACCTCAGGGTTCACCTCCAGATGTAAACCACTGGTAAGCCTCAAGAACAGGAAGGCCAGGTTAACTTGAATGTTGAGTTCTGGAACAAAGTCTAATGGACAGATGAGATGAGTATTAACCTGTACTCAAGTGATGGAAAGAGGCAAGTGTGGAGAAAGAAAGGAACTACTAATACTAATGACCCAAAGCCCCCCCCCCCCCCCCCGCTTGGAGAGGTACCTTGTGGTAAAGAAACTGCTCTTTGTATCATTATCTCTTTATCCCCCCCCCCCCCGATTGATCGGCCAAGATCGGTATCGCCCGATTTCCCTTCCATGAGACTCAATCGGCAGTCCATCCCTCAAATCACCAATAGTAGGCTACACTTAACTGATCTTTAATGTGCTTGTTATAATCTAACAGTATGCCTTGTTTATATATGCCTACATCAATCTTGTGAGAGCAAAATAATAATAAAAAATAAACAAAGCATTAAGTGAAAAATATCAACATCTCTCACGTAAACTATTCCATTAATGCTGCTGGGTGAATATTTTAGTTTGTCTTGGTTGCACCTAATCTCACCACGCCTAAACACATTCAGAACGTAAAAACACATTTTTACATTTGTCAAAATCATTATTGTATACATGCTAGTTTGTTGTTTGTATTTTTAAATTGAATAGACAGACCGACCGTCTGTTCCACCTCCATATTGATTCCGTCTGCAGAACCAATTCCGTCAATCTCACCATTCCATTAGCCCAAACTCGCCTCGTAATTAAATGAAAATGTGACGTATTACACTGCAGAAATCTTTTTTGAAGTAGGCTTGTCACGGTGTTCGGTTTGACCAGTGGCATACTAAAAGCTGCTCCAATGCAGCCACATTCACAGACTTTTTACATTTTCTTGAATTAAAAGCTGTTGAAATATTGTAGACCTTGGTTGTTACCGTTCAGAAATGCATCTTGGACTGTCCAATTTACTTTTTTCATGTAGAGGGGTTCTCAAAAAACCATTATAATCCTCATGTCTTCCCATTGCATTTTATAAAGCATAAGAATAATAATAATGTATTTCTAAAAAGAAAATTGGGATCGGTATCGGCCAAATTTTAAAAAGAAAATCGGTGATCGATATCGGGAACCAAAAAGCCTGATCGGAGCATCCCTACCCACCTCATCTGTGAAACATGGTAGAGGTAGGGTTATGGCTAGTGCGTGTATGGTTGCCACTGGAACTGGCTCACTTCTCTTCATTGATGATGTGACTGCTGACAGCAGCAGCAAGATTAAATAAGTGTACAGAAACAGCTCATCTGCTCAGATCCAACCAAATGTCTAAAACTCATTGGACTGCGCTTCCCCTTGCCTCAGGACAATGACCCAAACATACTGCTAAACAAACCAAGGAGTTTCTCAGAGGCAAAAAGTGGAATGTTCTTGACTGGCCAAGTCACCCATCCTGAATCCAATGGAACATGCATTTCACTTGCTGAAGACAAGACTGAACACAAAACAGGAACTGAAGATGGCTGCAGTACAGGCCAGACAGGGCAACGCCAGGGATGATACTCAGCATCTAGTGATGTCTATGGTTCGCAGACTTTGAATGCAAAGGATTTGCAACTAAAGTACTAACTATGATGACTATTTCAGATTATGTTAATTTGTCTAAAGCTGGCAGTCTGCACTTTAACCTTATCTGTGTTGTTTTATTTAAAATCCAATATGCTGGAGTACACAGAGCCAAAACAGTAATTGTTTCACTGGCCCAGAAAGATGCAAACAAACCTGTTCCTGTGTGTATGCACACACACACCATAACATGAGAAACCGAGTCTGTGTGAGTGCGTTTTGCTTACCTCAGGGACCAAGCGGTCCAGTTTGTTGACCCGATTCCTGTGAGAAGGGTGCGTGGAGAGCCATTCAGGCACAGTGGGGTCGCCCCTCAACTGATCCGAAATCTCCATTTGCTGCCAAAAGACGGGTCCAGCCCGTACGTCGGCACAAGCCTGAGGTTAACGACAGCAGCGAGGCTTGCTGTTACTCACCAACAAGCCAGCATAGAAGTCACAGAGAAACACCCTAGATACACATAGAATCGAGAATTTACAAATGGCAGCAGGGTTACCCAACTGCCATCTTTCACCAATACCACAGAAGGTTCAATGAGGAATGCCCCCAAATGCATATTCTTAAGTTTTACATACAGCATGGTCCAATAAAAATTCCATACTCCCCTTGGGAAAAATGACTTAGCACAAGATAATTTTTGTTGTTTAAAAGACGACTGTATTGCCCCATTTCCATGTCCACCTTTGCAGGGGAGAGCATGGTGGTCCTATAAAGATCTTGAATTTGTTTGTCAGACAGAAAATGAAGCTATATTGTGGTTCTAATGGTTACTGAAAAAGTTAACAGCAATCAAGCTCCAGTGCAAGACATTTTCTTAAAGGATTTAATCGTTTCGCACTAACCCGCCCAAATACATTGTCAAAATATGGTTTAAAAATAAAGAGCTGTATGCATTTCCTCACGTGAGGTACTTCTCATACATGCAGATTGGGTATCCTGAGTTGTCTTGGAAACAGACTTGCGTCCTTGTGCAGGCGTCATGACATATTGTTCCGTTCATGCGTTGAGGTCTGACTACCCCGCACAAGGCTGAACACAGAAATAAGGTGGGACGTCGTTGTCTTTTTCTGTTACAGATTTTTGAAAATGGTGAGAAATGATTCACTGTCTCTGCCATCAGGGCAGCAGTCCTTCTCTGTGCCTGCAGTGCCACCTAGTGCTGGGTGTGCATATGACCCAGATAATTATAAAAGGAATGACATTTCCTGCATGTAACTGAAAGTATGCCAAGGAAATAGGTGGATTTTAGTGTATGCACATTTAGGGAATCTAAATTATATGGTCATAGACAATATATGGGTTAATAGTCTAAGATCAAACAGATGGTCTGCCCCAAGGACCACAATGAGGAATGGCAACAGATCTTGTGGATTTTACAGAATAGTTTATCATCAATATCCAGGACTAATAAACTGGTGCAATACACTTAAAAAACTAAGCATAACAAAAATCTACCTAGTCACAAAATGCTTGTCAAGGAGCCCCTTCTCTAAGGCTTTAGATTAAGGACAAAGATCAGACATCGACTACCCTCGGTCTGTGAAAACAACAGCCTCTTAAGTGCTGCATAGATTTCCTGGTATGAACACACGCACCTTAGCAGCCAACTGCAGTCCAACCTTATCAGCCTCTGCCTCCAGTTTCCGGCTGTAGGGCCGATTGAACATGAACTGCAACAAAGAGAAAAGGCACCCATTCAGTAAAAGAGATATGGAGAGGAAAAGATTAATATTTTAACTACATTTTAGGGCCACTGACAACAAGGGTAAATAATGGAATGTACCACGGTAAAGGGGATCTTAGCATTTTACCTCATCTTTATCCTAGCCTTCTGCTGCCGCCTCAGGAGTACAGGTTTACATTTTCACAGTTCATGTAAACGTTGTTAGTGAATCAGTGAGCCACATGCCTCTCTCCATCTAAATTTCCATCAGTGCAATTAGAGTGCCCATTATTTATGCAGCATAATCGGAAACTGCACTTCCTTTCAGTCCGATAGCTGTCAAACACTCGGATGTGTCGCTCTGTGTATGGTGTGCTTGGGGAGCACGACGTGCAATGCTCGTGTTGATGACATACTCTAGTCTTCACTCTTATTAAGTTCAGAGTTTAATTTGTTAAAAAGGCTGCAGCAGCCATAGGTGACACCTAAAACTGAATGACACAAACAAATGTGTTATGCATCTTCCGGGTTCCATAACACCAAACACTCTGGGCAAAAAGGGTCTTCATATTTAAAGGAGTAATTTTTTTTAACCAAGTTATCTCTAATTACACCTCAGAGATCACATCGCCCCAGTTTTGAACTCCCTGCACTGGCTACCTGTTATGTTCAGAATAGATTTTATGATCTTGGTTTTTAAATCTGTTCACTGTCCGGCTCACAAGGCGATATGTTACCAAATATACTCCACACAGAGCCCCACAAATTCCAATTTGTTGTCATTCCAAAGCCTAAGAGGTATGGTCGGGTGACTTTTAGCTCATAGGGACCCAGCCTTTGGAGCAGCTTTTGGTGGATCTGAGGGCAGCCATTTCAGTTGCACACCTCTTTAGTCTTGCCTCTTCTTAGAAACTGCTTCCCTATTGACTGTGTGCGTATGTGAGCGGGAATGGGACTTCATTTAATTTTGATTTACATTTAACATGGGAAACAAACTGGTATTCCTGTCTTGTTGTGCACAACATGACATAGAACAAATACCAAACACTGTGCAAATTCTGCTGTGTGTGCAATAGCTAGTGCAATAAATGATGTATTGCAATGACTACCTACACTTTTAAATGGGGAGGAATGATGGATGAGTTAAAAACCATGTTAAAAGCTGATCACAGTAAACAACAATTCAAATTAATTAGCAGTGCAACATTTAAACAGATTTGAAAGCACCGACTGAAGTGAACATTTAACGCACACACACTGGTCTTTACCACCTTTTCACCGTTCCCAATGGTTGAAGATCAAAGAAAACAACTGAAGTAAGCAAAAACAGAGAGAAGTGAACATTTACTCCCGGCTATTCTAGTCACGACTGAAGGCACATCTCTGCTGATTTCAGGGTAAATATGCGCACACACACACACTGGTTTAGAAAAGCCAAAGAAAAATATTTTCCTCTTATCGTGATGGTTATTGAGAACAATTTGCCCTTCTTGTCTTGTCCTGTGCAAGTGGACATTATCATGTCAAGTTAACTTTGAACCGCAGCTGCACTGATTACCTTCTCAGATCTGATAAGTTTTACCCTTGTCATTTTATATAGGCCACCAGGTCCATACAGTGGTTTTTTACTTGAGTTTGCTGATTTCTTTTCCAGCCTGGTTATTCATTCAGATAAAATAGTAATTGTAGGTGATTTTAATATTCACATGGATAGTGAAGGTGATCCTCTCAGATCTGCATTCTTGTCAATTATTCAACCCATTGGCTTTAATCAACATATACATCAGTCCACCCATTCTCATAACCATACTCTTGATCTGGTCTTAACGTATAATACAGAAATAGCAAACATAGCAGTAATGCCTAAAAATCCTGTGTTATCAGACCATTACTTAATTACCTTTCACAAGTCTGTCATGTGCCATCAGATACTACATTCTACTTTAGTCGTAAGCTCTCCTCCAGATCTGCAAATGATTTTATTAATGAGCTCCCAGGCTCATTTGTGCACTGTGGGGATTTTCTTGGCTCCAGCCAAAATGCGTATACAAATGCAGACATAAACTCAATTGATCAGCTGACTGACAACATTAATAACGTACTTAGTAGAACCCTGGATACTATCGCACCTCTTAAAAAGAGGAAAGTCTGCAATAAGAAATTAGCTCCCTGGTACAATGACCATACTCGTGCTCTCAAACAATCTTCACGCCAACTTGAGCACAAATGGCGTTCCTCTAAATTGCATGTTTTCCTCCATGCCTGGAAAGACAGCCTTCTCTATTATAAACATGCCCTTATCACAGCGCGTTCCTTATATTTCTCTATTTTGATAGATGAAAATAGAAACAATCCTAGGCACCTGTTTAACACTGTTGCCCGACTGACTAAGAATCATGTTGATCCCTGTGTTTCAATCCCATTTAATAGTAATGACTTTCTTTGATGACAAAATTATAAAAATCAGGGACAAGATTCAAAGTTCTTCTACCACCCCTCATACAGGGTCTGCCCTTCCATCCACTCAACACTTGGATGCAGAATCTTCAGATGGACGGCTGGCCTATCTGAACTCCTTTGCTCCAATAGATCTCACTGAATTTAATACTATAGTAAATTCTTCAAAATCTTCTACCTGTCTTCTAGACCCTATCCCAACGAAGCTACTGAAGGAGCTACTGCCAGTGATTGGAACACCACTGTTGCATATTGTTAATGCTTCTTTAGCCTCTGGACATATACTACCGACTCTCAAATTTGCAGTCATCAAACCCCTTCTTAAAAAGCCAAACTTGGTATGAACGACTTGTCTAACTATAGGCCTATCTCAAACCTTCCGTTCCTCTCTAAAATAATAGAAAAGGTCATTTCAAAACAACTCTGGTCATTTTTGCACCCTAATCAAATATTGGAAGTTTTTCAATCTGGTTTTCGACCCTCTCATAGCACTGAAACAGCCCTAGTCAAAGTATTCAATGACCTACTCCTTGCTTCTGACAGTGGCTACATCTCTGTACTCATGCTTCTGGATTTAAGTGCAGCATTTGACACAGTTGATCACCTCATCCTTCTGGATAGGCTTGAAAATATTGTTGGCCTCCGTGGACTGGCTCTTTCCTGGTTTAGATCATACTTATCAGACCGATATCAATTTGTGCATCTTAACAATGACTCCTCCTATAAGTCTAGGGTTAGATATGGAGTACCACAAGGATCTGTCCTTGGGCCTTTGCTCTTCTCTCTATACATGCTTCCCCTGGGACAAATCATTCGTAAACATGGCATTAACTTCCACTGCTATGCAGATGACACCCAGCTGTATCTATCAAGCCTGATGAAATTGTCCTGCTGTCAAAAATGGAAGCTTGTCTTATAGATATAAAGGAATGGATGACCCATAACTTTCTCTTGCTAAACTCTGATAAGACAGAGGTAATGGTAGTGGGGCCCAAGTCCCTGAGATGCAAACTATCTGGCTATATGCCTAACATTGATGGAATTTCAATCACCTCAAGTGCTGTCATTAAAGATCTTGGTGTTACGTTTGATCCAGATCTAGTATTTGATACACACATTAAAGACATCTCTAGGGTTGCTTTCTATCACTTGAGGAATATCTCAAAAATTTGAAAAATACTGTCCCTACATGATGCTGAAAAGCTAGTCCATGCTTTTGTTACTTCTAGATTAGATTATTGTAATGCTCTTTTGTCTGGATGTACACATTCCTCTCTGAAAGGGCTTCAGCTAATTCAAAATACAGCAGCTCGTATTCTCACGAGAACTAGAAGATTTGAACACATCAGCCCAGTGTTAGCTTCACTTCACTGGTTGCCAGTTGAATTTCGAATAGACTATAAGATTCTGTTACTTACCTTTAAAGCCTTACATGGGCTTGCCCCCTTATATTTAAGGGATTTACTTTTCCCTTATAATCCCTCACGAACGCTCCGTTCGCAGGGCGCAGGCCTCCTTGTTATTCCTAAAATAGCTAAAAGTACCATAGGTGGTAGAGCCTTTTCCTATCGTGCTCCTCTCCTATGGAACAAATTGCCTGCTCATGTTCGGGGTGCAGACACTGTCAGTCTATTTAAAGCTAGGCTTAAAACTCATCTTTTTAGTCTGTCCTATAGTTGAGGGGCAGGAGTGGGTGGCTGGCATTAGCTATAGAGTCTCTGGTGGACTGAGCGGTCAGTGCTGTCACTGGATCATTATTGGTAGTGTTGTGTTAAGCTCGACCGGTCATGGTCTAGTGGTGACTGTCTCAAGCCTGCCCTCATGGCTGTATTGGCCCCTGCCTCTGTTTAGCCCTTAGCTATGCTGCTATAGCCTTATTCTGCCGGGGTTTCCTTATTGCAGCAGGCACCTCTGTCTCTCCTGCTGCGCTTGTTCTGCTACCATCTGAACCCCCTAACAATGTTTTTTCCTCTTCCCTGCTCTGGGCACCTGCCCGGAGCTCTAGCCCAAGTTTCCCGAGTTTCCCGCGTCCTTCCCCCGCCCCCCTCCTGGCCCGGAGCTCCAGCCCAAGACCAGCTAGGCGCCCCCCACCTGCCACTGCTGATCTCTACATGATGGAGTCATCAGAATAGAATACCTCCCTATGACATAATCAACCCATAGGCCAGTGGAGGATGGGCATCCCCCCAATAGCCAGGTTCCTCTCGAGATTTCTTCCCATCGGGGAGTTTTTTCTCGCCACAGTATGAGGGTTTTCTCTCCTACTAGAGTTTTTACCTCTGCTATCTGGGGGCTTAGAGCTGGCTTAGAGCTGGCATTTCCCATTTCCCCTTTCCTCCCCTTTCTGTTCTGTAAAGCGTCTTTGTGACAGTCATCTGTGAAAAGCGCTATATAAATAAAATTGAATTGAATTGAATTGATAAGGACTGGAAGAGTAAATTTATTCAACATTGTTCTGAACTGATCTTCCTTTCCTGATAGGCTCACGCATGCGAGTGCCAACTGCTACCTTTTGACTGTCGTCTTCACCCTCACCTTTACAAGTTTGCCCTGGACCCAATGCGCCAGTGCGGCCAGGCTGTCCTGAGGACACACGGCCCAGATGGCTGTGAGGAAGAGGAGGGAGAGGAGGTCCACCATGTGGGACATGCTGGCCTGTTCTGCCTGTAGAGGGAGCCAGAGAGCAAAAGCAAGGTCTCAGTCATGTAGCAGCTGAAACCGCAATCAACAACAATCACAAAATGCCTCTTCTGAAGTGTAGTGAAAATACACTATCAGATCAAAAAGATAAATCTGGTACATTTCATACTTATATTAGTTTTTCAGGATATCAGTAGTTTCGATGAGATTCTCATCATACAAACAGTAAGTCAGAGGTGGGAATTCCGGATCTTTTCAGGGACTCAAATCATTTGACTCCGTTCACTAAAAGGATTAGTTCACCGATTCATTCACGGACTTGAAATAGAAAAACTGCTAAGAAATGGAGTCACCTATTGTGCTCTGTAGGTGAATTCCTACAGTAGTCTAGCGTACACTGTTATTACGCCATCAGAGATCTTTTAAAAGAATTAAGCCTACATTTAAAAATAAATACATCTGGGCATGTTTTTGTGGAATTTACTCATGTAGGATTTACTGTTCGCAAATAGGTGGTGCAAGTTCCTGAATCGCTTGCAAACGACAAAATGGTTGATTATAGGCTATAATCTATAGGCTATTTTATTCTATTAAAAAGAGCACAATATTTAGCAGTGGGACAATTTATAATGAATGTGTAGCTTTATCGGTACATATATTATATTAATTTAGTGGATCAAGCAGCGGTCATAATTTTATGACCCGTAATAAATCCATGCATAATAAAATCATATCCAACAATCCCGCTGAACGTCTGCACTGCAGCATGCAGCATTCCTTCATCAACGTTGCCATCGCTTTCAGTTCAGGAAATGCTTTCGGCCTCACAGATGGGAGGGGCTCGGAGCGCACGCCCCGCTCAAGCAGATCAATGCTGTCATTGGCTAATGGCTACTAGAGCCCAATGGTGAAAAATGTTAAATAGGAGCAGCTTCAGGGAATAGCACGTTCACAACTTACAGAGAGCTGAACCAAAGGAACAAATTGTTACATGGAGGTGAGTCGGTTCCTTTCATTCACCAAAAAAAGTCATTCAAAAAGAACAAATCTTTCACGAACAAGTTACACTCCACTGCATTAAATCTATTAACCTTTCTTTCAGCTCAGATGATAAAAGCGGGCAACTAAAATACACACAGAAAATACTGACAAAACGTACTGCTATAACCATTTTAATCAAATATCCAATATCAGAAACCCACCAGGAATTACTGTGCCATTTTAAATGGGATTTTTTTCTAATCCTGTAAGTAACTCATGTCAAAATGAAATAAAGTATCTTCATAATTCTATTAAAAATCTGAAAATTACTTAAGTATTCATGCCCTTCATGTATTACCAAAGTAAACAGGTAACACCATCCCAATCCTCAAGCATGGTGGTTCCAGCATCACGTATGGCAGAGCTTTTTAGCAGGAGAGACTGGGAAGCTTCATCAAGAGGAAGATGAATAGAGCCAAATACAGGCAAATCCTTGAGGAGAACACATTTCAGTCCACAAGAGATCTGAGTTTAGGTCAATAATACATGTTCCAACAGGACAACCATCCAAAGCACACGGACAAACTCCAAAGGATTGGCTTAAACATAAGAGGGTCAGTATTTTGGAATGGCCCAGCCAAAGCCCATACTTAATGGGCAAAAATTCCAAAGCGTAAATGGGCAAAGCTCATACAGAGATGCCATACATGAGATTTGTAGGCGTTTCATGTTTCAGGCCTTTCATTATTGAAAAAAGCTGAAAAGAATATTCTATGCATCATAAATGTGTTGACTTTGTTGTGTTGCGGAAGGAGAAAAAATATTTAAATGCATTAAAATTGTAAGGTGTAAGAGGACAAAAGAGGAAGGGGTGAATACTTTCTGATAGCACTGTACCTCAGCACTCCAACTTGATGGAAAAGGGAATGTCTCTGCAGGTTTAACTCCAAGCATGAACATTTTCCAAATGCATTGATACTAGTTCAAAATAAAGGTTAGTGCAGCAGATGTTTTTTCTATTCCTTCTTCATTATTGTCACCATAATAATCTTTTTTAATGACAATTATGGGTCCTTATTTCATTGTGTTAAATCAGGTTCACCGTTTAGAAACAACAAGGCAAGTGTCGGCTAGTGACCCATTTTAATTTGGGCACACACACGCATACACACAGAAAAAAAAAAATAATAATTTTAAAATGTAAATAATTACAGCTTTAGGATGCAATATCCAGAGTAAAAGAGGCATCATGTGTAATAACACAGAGGAAATTATCAGTAGTTTAACACCTGTCACATCCAAGCAAAGGCCTTACTCAAATTCTCATAATAGAGACACCATATCATTCAATCTCCATAACAGTGGAGATAAACATGACATACCCTCATAAAGCCTGGCAATATCCCTCCTTCAATCAACAAACATCAATCAGCGACAACAATAAATATTCAACAGAAAGATAAAGATGTCACTTATCGGACTGGAATAAAAAGTGAGCACTCTCTCAACAGATATATACGAAATATAATTGCTGTTTCCCGCAGAGCATTAAAGGCATTGCACTTTAACAATAACAAATTGATACACCTTAACCCTTTCGCACAGATGCCAAATTTGGTAAAATTTCACCTATTTAGGTTTTTTAAGGCTTTATAACTCCAGAAACGACAACTGACTTTTGAAAGGGACATCTCCATGCGTAAAACCAACAGTAGGATTGGATATTTATTTCATATTTAGTAGCAGATATTTAAAGTAGAACGACGTGGTATAATTACACAAGAATGTCAAATGTTTATTGTGCATTTGAGGTAGCAGGGCTTTTCATGGCCGTTTTGGCATACGAATGGGCTATTGTTGGCTTTATCTTGTTGCTATGGCGAAATACAAATTTTTGGTGGTAAAAATTTTTTTATGAACTCACACAGACACTATTGTACACTGTGTCACGCATGGCTAGGTATAGTTGCAGGCGAGACTGGGTGGGGGGGGGGGGGGGGGGGGGGGGGTTGCTTGTTAAATGGACTAGCTACGCAACATAGTGACACGTAGGAAACTCCATATTCAGCGGAGTTGTCACGAATCATGTACTAATGAAGCTAAAACACGGAGATTGTTGCTAATGCTAGCGCAACTCTATGGTAACCGTAGCATCCACTACCAAACGCACTTAAACTCTCCACAGTGCACCCAAAGCAAATAAAATACGACGACAGTCTATCTGGGTTATTTTGAGTGTTTATACCATCATTTTTGAAGTCAAACTACCGTTGAATCCTTTACTTTGTGCTGACCTATATTCTCTGTGGAAGTACGGCGCGATACTTTACGTTACCTATGAATGTAGTGCCGGTACTGGTCGACTACAACAACAAAGAAGAGCAACAAGTTGCAATGGCCATGTTCGCTCCGCCGCCGTGCTTCCACAGAGAATATAGGTCAGCACAAAGTAAAGGATTCAACAATAGTTTGACTTCAAAAATGATGGTATAAACACTCAAAATAACCCCGATAAACTGTCGTCGTATTTTATTTACTTTGCGCGCACTGTGGAGTGTTTAAGTGCGTTTGGTAGTGGATGCTACCGGTTACCATAGAGTTGCGCTAGCATTAGCAATGTGTGTATGTCCAAAAGAAGGGACAGCATGGAATTAGCTGAAAATGGTTTCCATCAATCAACTACATCATGGGTAAGTCGTAATTGAGACATTATGTCCAAAATTCCGAACTATCCCTTTAAGACTTGGACAGAATTACCCAAATCTATGATTTTTCAGTGTTATGTATTCACTGTCTAAGAGGAACACTACAAATACACAACGACAACAATAAACCACACAGCTGTCTCCCTTGTTTGCCAAAAATGGCTTTATAAATTATGCATAAATTACATGTGACTGATGCAATCACACTGCAACTGATGATATCCAATTTTCACTTGCTATGTACAGTACTTGCTTGACTGAGCAAGGCAGACAAATTGTGGTTGGTAATGAATGTAAAGAGGGTCAGTACCATTTTCACAGCTTGAACCACACAGAATGGTCTCTGACACACCACACATCGCAAGCCTGTCTTGTCTGATGTGTACTGATGGTGATGACACACAGTAGGCCCAGAGGGAAACATGGCCATTTGTGTCACCTTTGTTTACATGGTGCACCAACACTGACCAGAAAATCAGCACCCGCCTCTTCTCCCATCATCATCATCATCATCATCACCCCCCCCCCCCCATGGCCCACAGTGCTGGAGTTAACCCCCCTCTGTCTGCGTGTAGAGACACTCACCGAATGGCCGATCAGGGCATGGGCCATCTCATGACCCAAAATGAAGGTCAGCTGATGGATGTCAGCCACGGCCTCCAGCATGCCAGTGAAGATAAACACCTTCCCATTCTGCCAAGAACAAGCACACATCCCCAGCCAATTACAGAGCTGGCTTTAGCGCCGCGACAAATGTGACTAGAATTTAAACGATGCATCCAATACGTGCAAACCGAGGACTCATAACAGAGCCAGCGCAAATCTAATGATAAAATAACTGCGCCAGACAATTACACAATTAGGCTTGCTAATCAAGTGCCGCCATTGAAAAGCAGCACCTACAGTGAGTGGGAACTTATGAAGGGGACGCAATGAAATGAAAGAAAGGAGCCTGAGGGGATAGAGCACGTGTGATGCAGAGTGATGCAAGCACACAGAGGCAGGGTGACTCACTGGCAGGACAAAGGCATTCATGGTGGCATTGTCCACCACATGGACACTCCACGAAACTCCGGCCACGTCTTCAATGTCCTGGTTCCGCTGGACCAGGTGCTTGACCACCGCCTCCACCACCTTGTGTCTGGGGTCCTCCAATGGAATAAATGAATCCTTGTACTCTTCCATGTACTAGGAGGCAGGAGCAAACATTAGCGCAAAGCTAGATTAGCGATCTTGGGATTAGATCAGAACGGCAGGACAGGGTGGAAGCTATGCAGTCCAAAACATTTTTATTAAAATATGATAAGCGTGAGAAATCTGACATCAAACCGCATCGATCATATGCTCCGTTATATTTAAAATGTTTAGTTGTTTTGTTGCGTTTAATGTGTTTTTTAGAGGGGGGAAAAAAATGAAATGATGATTTTACTGGTCACTTCGATTCAGGCCCTCCTCATCTGTCTAGTCTCACCCCCTCTGATGTCACGTTGGCCAGCTCCGCAAAGTTTTCTCTGCTGAACACCAGCAGGCGGGTCCGCCCAGTGACAGGAGACTCGTCCAGGTGGGTGAAGAGGAACATGGAGAGGGCTAGCAGCAGGACCGCCCCTCCTGCTGCCAGGTGCCACCTGTACCTCCAGACTGCCTGTCTTAGCAGCTCCTGCCGATTGGCCGGGAGAGTCACCCACCATTTCCTGACGGTCCTACGGGGAGAGACCATGGATGTGTCCGAATCAGAGCCCCATCTACTGCACCCTGTCTCCTGCGTACAGTGCACTGGTAGAAGTGTGCCGTTTAACGTGCACTGTTTAGCCGCCATACCATTTTCCAACCGTACTGTGGAAGTGTCGTAAGCAAGTCATAAGATGTCCCATCTGTGTTGCCATGTCCGCAGTTTTAGAACTAAATTGGGATACTTTCAAAGTGTAGTCACGGGTAAAAATGAAAGGTCGCAAAGCACGCACTTATTTTAAAAAGTAGAAATATGATGATATCCATTTCAAATATGTTGGTTTCAGTTAAAAATATATTTTGGGCTAGTTTTGAGTCGCCATTTGCCTGGAAAGTCTTGCACTGCCATGTCACGTGTTGTTTTTGTTGTATTTGAAGGAAAACGTCAGCGAAGCTGCGCCTAATTTAAAAAAAAAGAAGTTTCACGTCATGTTTATGCAACCAAAATGTTTGTGTACTTCTTGAAGCGTGCTCCCGAATGTACTCAGCGAAACCCCGGAAGTAAGTGTGTCATCCCGGTGTTTCAAGTATACAGCTATTTGAAAAATCTTCGCCTACTCAACGACTTTCTCGTCCTATCTACTCACCAAGGCTACTCAATAGTGTGGAAGAGTGCCGATTCGAACACGGTCCATGAAAGAACTTTCCAGTGCTTTTCCACTGCTTCGTTTCACTAACAGGACACACATGCCTATTAACAGCAGTCAGAATGGGTCTCCTGATCAATCAAAAAGCATGCACTGTGCAAAAAGAGGCAGCGTGCCAATATTTAAATTAAGCTGCTTCAGATTTGCCCTGCCTTTATCATGTTAATATGCATTTCACAGATCAGCACAAAAAGCACTTGGATTTTTCCATTTTTACTTGTGCCTCTAAATGGGAGGTCATCTTGTGCTTTTTAACCGCAACAAAATTAGGCTATTATTGGTTTATAAGCACAATGATTACAACACATCGATTTTAGGCTTTGTAATAAATACAACATATGCCAAACAATACTTATATTGCATAGGAATATTCCATGTGAATTTGGACAAAAAAAAAAAAGCTTTATGTCTCAGATGTTCTTAATTTTCCACGAACAAGCTTCCTAGGAAAGAGATATTTGACACATATTTTGGAGTTCACATATACGTCTTGAGAAACTTGCAAGTGCTCATTTTGGGGACTTGGGGAAATGCCTGTGCATACACTTAAATGAAAATGTATTGGGACAGTGACACAACTGTTGTCGTTTCTGCAGACTCTCAGCTGTAATTTGAGGGTATTTTCATCCATATCAGGTGATCCATGTAGGAATTACAGCCCGTTTTATACATAGTCCCCCCCAATTTAAGCTGACAGTCTGCACTTTATTTCAAATCCAATGTGCTGGATTACAGAGCCAAAACAAATTTTGTCACTGTCCCAGTACTTTCGCGCGTAAATGCATCTAAACAATCTGCACACATTTCCCGTGCCATTACTCGGGTTTGTAATCAGACCACAGAAGAATGACACCAGTTGTTATTTTACATTAAATCTTACCTTCCCAGAAGAATGGCTGCCAGCTTCTGTATTGGCTTGAGGATCAGCCATATGAGGGGAATTGGCAGGGCCCTCAGGGGTCCCGATGTGTGAAAATTGTGCACACAGTGAGTTGCTGGAATATGTTGGAGAAATCCCTTCTGGTAGGACACACCCACACTGAAGAGTCTCCCTTTAGCCTCAGGAAAGTGAGTCAGGTAGGCATGGCACACTTGTCTCCATTGTTGGCAAACAGGGTATGGCGTCAGTTGTTGTTGGCACAGCGGAGACTGGCTACTTCTGCCCACCTGGAAGAAGTCCACTGCCAGTGTTCTGTTCTTCTTAAGATTGCATGCTTTGTGCCGATAGAGAGAAGTGCCAAAGTCCCGGTGCCAACTTTGACTATAGGCCCTTAAATTAGACAGCTGTTTGATTCTAATGAAACGAATGCAGATTAATTCCATTGTTTTTTCAGCCGCTTCTCACATAAACATGCGGAGACCTAAAAGGAGGCAAGTTTGTGATGTTGTAATGTGAAAATGTTGATAAAAACTGTGTAATTAACTCATTCAAATGAACGCGCAGAAGGTCTTCTGCATTATAAATACATTGTTAAAATATTTACTTAATGTGGCAAAAAATGATACATTTTATTGTTTGCTGATGTGAAACAAAGCCTTCACTGCCATGTCAGAGCGCAGCAAAGATGAAGCGAGCAACGTGCGTGCAGCCAGACAGGCAGCTACATAGACAGCTAAATTAAATGAGCAGCTACAAGGATTGCCAGGTTTAATCCTAACGTTGAACCAGAGATTGTACCTCATTTAACGTTATTCCGCCTACAAAGAACCCAAAAATAATGTTGTCGCACAACCAAAAACATGACAATAAATAAATTCGTTTTAGAAAAAGCCCCAAAATACCAACATATCAACTGACGTTACCTTATTAAAACTAATGTAAACTACAAAATAAAGACACTGGCTATTTATGGTCAGGAATAACGTAGGTCTAAGTTAACTGCTTGTATTAACGTTACACGATTTTGGGTTAAAAAGCGAACATGTCAGTTGTTCAAACAGTATAGACTAGTCTAACGTTAGTCAGTGCGACAACCGTGCTATTTTGGCAAAAGTCAAACCTGGCAAACCAGCTTGGCTTCATAGATAACGTTAACGTTAGTTAACTCGCTAACAACAGCGCGGGCCTTTATAACACCCAAATGATCTTAGCTACGTGAAGCATTTCGTTATCTCACCTTCAGATCTTCAGCTCGCCCTTGCTTGCAGCTAATTTTATGCTTAGCCACAAAAACATCTGCAATCAACGGTTACTAAAAACACAAGATGTCTCTCAGCTGTGGTCAAGCCCAGCTAAACTAACTTAACCTTAGACTCCTGACATAGCAAGCTCGATAACGCTACCCGACGTTCGTAAAACAGTGTCAAGCAAATTAGCTGACGTTAACGTTACATGTAAATATTGGATCCTCTGAGTCTGACTTCATGTATTTCTCGACAAGTTATTTTCGCGTGGTTCATTTCGTCACAACTTACTTTCGATATGCAGATAACATGTAGCGTTTCACCGAACTTCCAAAAACATTTGGCTAGGATTAATCAAAGCCCATAGAGATACAATAAAATATCTGGATTAACGTATTTATTTGACATCCATAAATTGATCTGGGATCACTTTACTACTGTAAAATCACAATGCCACACATTACATAATTATTATTTTTTTTTAATGTCAGTTGAAGTTTGTCCAATGTTAGTAGCATGTAGCTACCTGATTGTGTCACATTTAATGTATCCTCCATTCAAATGTGATAAAGCTAGACTGGGTTCCACCCATAAAAATATATTTGTTCCGCCGAGGCCTGCTAACGCATTACGTCCTCCTCTTTTAAATGTTTGCATTAGTGCCCGGCAGTGGACTATAATGTTGAGATGGGTTTGTATAGACTATGGGTGCTTGCTTTTCTTGCAGTCCTCAGCTGGCCATGTTCACTCAGCGATTAAACTTATTTCAATATCGATGCATGTGTTGCATCTCCTATGCAGTTTTAGGGTTATTTAGTTACTACTCCTTAGAACATACTCACATTTGCATCTGTTGGATGTTTCTCTTTGCAACAGAAGGTAAAGCAGTTTTCTATGCTTTACCTAACAGTAGATGAGTGCTTTTTTCATGTTTCAAAGTAAAATGAATGGCAAAAATTTAAGTGCAAAGCTAACACAATTTGTTTTCTATTTTGAGGACAACACTGTTGAAAACAAACCTTCAGTACCAGAGAAAGGGAAAACAAAACAAAAAAACACAGGGAACTGTTGTTGCTCCGAGAGAACAACAGTGAAACTACATGTATATTCCTTTTGATAGCCCTGTGCTTTCCACAAAAACCACAGTAATCTGGTGTGAAAGGGTTTAAAAACACTGAATCTTCCTGCTTTTGTAAATGACACATATAATCACTTAACTGAATTTTATTCATTTACATGCATTAATGATACATTTTGATTAAAATACAAAATCATGGAACACATCATATAAAACTACTCTCATTTTTAATTAATACTGACATCCTGTAACATCTTCTACACTTTTCTCAGGATTAACATATACAAATGAGGTTATATGTACTCAAGACTCCTTTCATGAAGCTCAATCTTATAATCGCACATGTGAGGCGAGTAAAGAAATGCAGTAACATTGTGAACTTATGCACTTTCATACATACTAAGACAGGAACTTATAGTCTTGTTTCAGGAGCTGTTTTCATGGAACAACAGTCTCCTGGTAGTATATAAGACTGCTTGCATTAAAGGGTCTGCACTAGGCTGTCAGGTTGAACAGTGGTTTCTCTCTCCACCTCTAGGCTGTCTGGTAGAACAGTAGATCCCCTCTCTGCCTCCTGAATTACTGGCTGAACAGGGGATCCCTCCTCTATCTCTAGGCTGACCACTGGCCCTCCCTCTGTGCTGACTGTTCGCACACTTGACAGTTCCTCATCCTCTGGTGGTTGCACAGTGGAAAATCCAAGGGGACTGATGACTGGTGGAAGGGTGCTCGAGGCATCCCCTTCATCCTGGTTCTCCATTTTTTCAATGGTGAACTCGTAAAGGAATAGTGTCTCAATTTGCGTTAGGAAGGTGTTCACCACGTTGTCCGGCAGCAGCTCTAGAAACTTCCTCAGTGAAGCCAGCATCTGCGGAAAGAGAGGCCATGATAGATAGTGGACCATCCTGTCAGAGCAGCAGGCATAACAGTAAGCCCAAGAAACTAATCTTCAATTCATGTGTCATGGTGCTATTGTTTCCCCCTCAACAGGGACTGACAACTTTAAGCTTTGGGCCTTGCAGTTTTTGAAGTTACAATTAGCAGCCAATTTACACATGGAATACATCACTTAAAAAAATTATTTCTATTCACAATTAAGATGGAGACTTAAAATTAAAAACATACATTAACTTCATAGATCTAGTCAGACATTCCTTTGTCAAAAGGAAACAAATCAAATGAAAACATATTTGTTCACTTTTGAATGGTCAACTCAATGTGTCCTTGAACACTGCAAAAACATTGTGGAATCTAGATTTGATGAAATGTATATCCCCCATAGAATTGAAAAAAAAAGTCTAAAAAAAGTCAATAGTTCAACTCATTTCAATTGCATATTTGCCTCTTGATTTTCATGCCATATTTGGAAGTACCTTACATATTGAACTTTGTTAGAACATAATATTGTATAGCTACCTGGCGCCGATAAAAGTCGTAATACTCACGCTCATTTCCATGACTTGCTCCAGTGGTCAGCAACTGGCCAACTGAGAATGACGTTTTTTTCTCTCTCCATTCACTCCCATTGCATGGCAAAACAATGTCTCAAAAGCACACTTAGCACATGAACGAATGCAAACAATGTGGATTATGCCAATATATAAAATCGCGACATCCAGTACCAAACATTTGAAACAAATTTTGATTGATTTATTTTGAAGAACTATTTTCTGAGAACTAGCAACTGCTGCTAAATTCTGTGGTGAGACCGTTACTGGCACAAGAATGAAACAAGGAAGTTCCTCATAAGCTAACGACCGGATCTTCTTCCAAACCTTAGTTTGGAAGAAGTGTAAAATATCATGAATGGAGCTTTTTATCTTTTCAAACGTTCGGTACTGGATGTCGTGATTTTATATATCGGCATAATCCGCATTTGCATTCGTTTATGTGCTAAAAGTGTGCTTTTGAGACCTGTTTCGCCATTCAATGGAGAGAGAAAAAAACGTAATTCTCCGTTGGCCAGTTGCTGACCACTGGAGCAAGTGATGAAGATGAGCGTGAATATTACGACTCATATCGGCGCCAGGTAGCTATACAATATTATGTTCCAACAAAGTTCAGTATGCCTTTAAATAGATTTTTATTTAACCCTGTCTTATCATTTATGTTCTCTAGCTTGACAAGCTTCTCTAGCTTCAGGAACTTGCCAAAGGACTATTCAGAGGGTTAGCACACTTGTTAATCAAGCCGTTATTACAAGTCCCTCGTAGGTCATGCTCTCACTGCACAATGCGTGCGTGTAGCCAAAGTGGTGTGCAATGTTCTGTCACCACAAATATTTCCACACTACAACTGGTGATAGTCTAAACAGAAATGCAGTGGAGGAATGTGCCTTTCACCAAAGATAGATTTGGTGAGACGGATCTAAAAACATATTTTAACTATAGTGTAAAGACAGCCAAAGCTCCCTTTGAAAGCCTGTATCTCTCGAGCACCGCACTGAGTTGGGCTGGACTTACTTTTTCCAAGCAGGTGAGGTGAGAGTCTCGACGGAAAAGCCTGTCCATAGGCACGCTCCTACAAAGACAAAACCTCACATTTCAAAACAGCACAAGACACATTTAAATGCCTTGCGATTATGAGGTATTTTCAGTCTCATAAAACGCTGTTTCGCTAAGCCTTTCCAGCGCTCGGGACAGTGCGGGCAGGACACCCCGCCTCCCTAGTGCAATTCCTCACCCGTGTGACAGCCGGTACTTGTGCACCACCCACTGGGCTCTCCTCTGTACCTGAGCCCAGTCCGGCTCCTCACACGACTGCTGGATCACGAATCTGAAAGGCAGCTCTGCGGCACACACACAAAAAGAAAAATGACTTTTATGCAGAATTAATCATCTCACAGTATATGCCAAGAAAGACACAGTCTCTAATTTTAGAGTTAGGGACGTACTGTGAGAGCCGGTGGGACCCTCCTCCTCGCTCACTACCAAGCAGGTGGTCTGGGACAGGGGCGATGTGTTGGTGGGGTTGTAGGGGCTGATAATCATTCCTATGAATGGTGCTCCACCTCTTGAGAAGTAACTCTGAAAGCAGAAACAGATTGACTCAGAACATAATCCAAACAGCACCTATATGTCTAGACAAACTCAAGTGAGTCATGCAGAAAAAGACATGCCCAAACATTTTTCTGCCAGGCTTGACCCAGCAAAGTATCTACAAAAGCATTGCTGCAGCAGCATTGTGCACTTAGTGTTGTGAAGATACTAACGTATCTACTTATGTAGTATACTGAGTCCTATGCCAAATATATATTTACAACATATTAGCATACTGGAGAGCAACATGACTATATTGATACCCAATAAGTTATAAGCAGTTAGTATGCTATGTATTATTTTCATAAAAGAAAAACTATAATAAGCAGAACAACAAAGTAAAACTAGCACTAATGAGGAGGGAAATGGAGGCATCGTCTCTGACCTGGTACTTGGCCTGTGTGTCAATGTCCCGAAGGGAGGGGTTGGGGTCGAAGGCGGGGTGCGAGTGGTACCAGCCCACCACACTGTAGCCGTGGCCGGCCAGCAACTCTGAGGCCTGAGTCTGAGAAACTGGGTCCATCTCACACTGCAATCCTGTGCTCAGACTGTTACAGGGCTCGGCAGCGCAGATCTGTGACATCATAAATCATCATCATCATCTCTGTAGAACTGTGCAACAGCAATACCATAAATCATCATTGCCTAATGTATCATTATCATCAAGAACATCCATGTTTATATCACCACCGCCTCCCCTGTCTGTGCCCCATCATCATCACTAGAAGACCCAGGGATGCCCCAATAAAGCTGCTGTTTTCACCTTCAACACCTTTTCTCCTTCACTGTACGCTCCCCCAAGCAGCCCGATGACTTCGCCCATGGACACATGCGCATGCTGCGTAGAGAGGCGAGCATGTGTAAACAGAAACACGCACATATGCTAACAGCTTGAAGGGATCCGCAGCGCTATATCCACAGTCTTCATCTTACTGCCTGCACACCCCATGTCCCTGTGGCAGCTGACTGACTTAGAGCTGGATATTGTATTTATCAAGAGGACATGCAAAGCAGAGCCTGGTCTGGTAACGCAACAGGGTATTATGATAGTACAATGTCACAAGAAGGTTTTTAAAGCAAACATGAACAAAATTTCTTTTCTTAAACATCGCTATGCAAAATGTGTGAGCGCAAATCTACAGTGTGCAAGGGCACACAAAAAAAAAAGATTACAGAGGGGCACATCAGATTACGTACAGGTACAGGCAAATTAGGCTGTTCAGATGATAACATTGTAGAAGCAGAAACAAAATGGCCATCTTTACTTTAGGCAAATAGTGAACATACCATGTCCATCACTACAAGTGCTTCTGCACAGACTAGCACCTGGAATGGTTCCTGGGAGAAAAAAAAACATTGAAAAGGACTGTCAGCACACTTCAAAATAATGTTGCATAACAGGACATTTTCTTTTAATATTTGAACATGTAAAATTCATTGTAAATGGTTGAACAGTTTTTTCCAATATTAGTTTCTACTTTGTGTCTTTTAAAAATAAAACTTTTAATAAATCTTTGAAAGACCTTTTTCTGGTCTCCAAATGCCTGGCAGGGGATGAGCTGAAAGGGGTCAAATGAACTGGCGGGAGAGAAAGAAGAATTTGGTCGACAAGTTGACCAGACAAGGTCTCATCTATATCTATATCTATATATATACACATACACACACAACCTATTTAAAAGAGGCTCAACTTAACTGGATAACATTGGACCCAGTCCATTAAATCGGACCTTAGTATCATCTTGGTGAAGTTAAAATCTGTTTGGACTCTACTGAGATTTACCAACAAGAGTAATCTAAGACCAATTTGGAAAGACCCACATTCACAAGTCTCTAACTGTTTTGCAAATGTTCCTGAAGGCAATTTCAGTTGTCAGAATCCCATTAGCTGTGACGCAATGATAAAGTTCACTGCAGTCACTCATCTTTATTTGGGAAAAACGTTCAAAGTAAGAGATTCTGCAGTACAAAATCTGTGGTATATTTCTGGTAGTGTCCCTGTAGCCTGTATTATGCAAGAAAAATAAATCCACAAATAAATGATACCTTAAAGCTAGAATTTATGAACACACATCTGCCAATACACCTTTCACACGGTCTTCAACATATTCCAGCACATTCATGAAGGCAGCTACAAAAAAACGTGTACACTGTTCTCATTTGTTAATAAAAGAAGTAATCTTGAAGTACTCTAATGAGTACGGTCTGTTTTTTTATTTTATTTATTTATTTAATTGGTGTATATAAACTAAATTATAACATTTTGCATAAACTAAAATAAAATAATACTAGCATATAAAAGAAAACACTAGCTAATATGAGCTGTATTGAAACACCCTGAAATGTAAAATATATGAAAAATATAAAATATATTAATCTGAATCTTTATTTAGACATTTACTGTGTGTACTTCCAGTGTGAGAGCCAAAGGGAGATTGAGTGGGGGGAGAACTGCAATGGTGAGGTAAAGACACTCACCCTTTCTGTCTAGGAATCTTGCAAGGCTTGTGCCTCTTCCTGGATTCTTCTCTTCTCCGAGCCAGATCCTCTGCACTAAGGTGCTGTTGGACAGAAACCCACAACGTCACACAAACAATGCATGAGGCGCCATTGTGCACAAAAGTCGTTCCAAAAAATTCGAGGAAACTAACCATTTATGCGCAAGAGAGATCTCTCTCGGGCAAAAAATGGTTTGTTTCCTCACACGTTTTTCGAACGACTTTTGCGCCACATAACAATGTACACAGCTGGCAACTACCAATCAGGACTACCCAAAAAGACTTCCATATCCAGGCGAATTGGACTGAGGGTAATGTATGCTGCTTTAAGCGTATTGTACATGGGCAGGTGCCACTCACAGCTATTTATCGTTGTGACCTACCTCCTGGTGTTGCCAGTAAACAGGTTTATCTTGCCAGTAAACCTGTTGCTGTGCAGCCCTGACAACATGCAGCCTGATGCACAAAACAGCACATTTTCACTACCTCAAATGTCTGCCCCTCCAGGTCCTTGGCATCACACCAGTTTCCCCACATGTCTCGTACTCGCCGTTTCCTTGTGCGCTAGTAGACGGAAACAACCGGGGGAAATTTTTAATTGACCCGAGAACACCACTTCCTCCTCAGTTTAACCACAGATACCTGCTCAGTCTCACCATGGACTGCAGCCGCTGAGCCAGCTGGAAGGCCTCCAGGGTGTCTCTGCCCTCCTTTGCTCGAGAGCGGTCTACTACCCTGGGCCTGTTGTAGACGGCCTGTTCTGCAAAGACATACAGATAAGCAGAGTGAGGAGGGGGAGTCACCTTGCTATAAACACTATACCTTATACAGGGACAAAGAAAGCAAGACAGTCATAACAGTGAATCCAGTCAAAGGATATTACCACAGTTGAAGTTGATGGCGCCGATGAGCTCCAGGTACGTATGTATTCTCCCTATACAGTTCACGTCACCACAGTTCTTCAGGCCGGGTCGTACCGATGTTTTATTCAAGTACTTAGGTTTGCTCTTCTCCCTATTATGGGTAAATGCAGACAAATGCCAAGATCCTAATTAGCGGTGCAGATCCAAAGATAGAACTGAGCGCTATACTGGTAGGCACAATATATTTATGTCTCGATAAGGCTGCATATTAAGTACTTATCAGCAGGTCTCATCAGCATGCTTACTATTTTTTATGGTGGATCAATAATTCTTGCACTTCATTTACAATTCAGAAGGAAATAACTATTTTATGTTCAACCGCTGTGGCCCAGCTATATGTGCTTATCACTTGCCCAATTTGTCTGATTGCACAGGCTGGTGTAAAAGGTAACATCAAAAAAACCTTACCACTGGTCCAGGATGTAGTTCCGAATTTTACGGTATCTTTCAGGGGTCTTGGACGGACGGCCTTCGAAGAATTCAGAGATGGCCTGTTTTTCCTCTTCTGTGATGGCACTAGTATCTAGATATACTTCGTGCTCCGGGACCTTTAGCTCCTCCTCTTCCCCTTCCTCAAGCTCCTCCTCCAGCTCCGCCTCCCTCTCCGAGAGAACTGCAAAACACAAAGCACAGGCATTTGCTGGAGGATGGTCGGCATCGAATGATCCCATTGCCATTTCAAGTGCGCAAGTGCAGTGAAGCATGTACTGTTCTGAGGAATTACACTGTTAAATGGAAGGAACAGATAATAAAGAGGACTAAATAATCCTGTACAGGAAGGCTTATTTTGGGAAGGGAGTCAGAAGAGGAATAAACAAGTAGGCAGACTTTGAGCTTACCCGCTCCATCAGTGTCCTCGCTCTCAGACTGGGACCCTCCTCCTGGGCTGCCAGACTTGTAGAGCTGGAGGCCTCCTTCCTCTCCCAGTGCTGGGTAGCATTGATCCCATACATCACATGCAGCGTCTGCATCAGAGTCCTCACTGCAGGGTTGCTTTGAGGGGTTAGAGGAGGTGGTACACTTGGGGATGTGGACGGAGGGAGACGGGGGACTTTGGCCGGGCTCCTCTTTGCTGTCCGGCTCCTCCGAAGGCCTTCGCTCGCAGGGCTCTGCTTTGACGCCCAGGGGAGGGGCGTCATTGCTGAGGTCATCTGTGATGTCCACATCCTCGTCGTCCGACAGCCTCTCGATCCTCACGGCATTGGACAGTACGGCCATGTGATCTCCAGCCGACCTATCAGAACTGCACTCCGCACCTGAGGGCACCCCGTTCAGGGACCCCAGGCAGTCTGCTGGCGCCGCTGGCATGCAGACATCCGATTTAGCCTGGAGGAAGATTCAACAGAAGACATGCTTAGTCTTGTTGACAAACAAGTACTGCTTATCACATACAAAACCAGGCACATTGCAAAGTACAAAATACAATAGATCTGACAGAAATCAGACATCTGATTCTTTATAATTTCATAAGAACACTCAAGAGACAAATCTGATAATAGATCTGTTATCATTAAGCATTCAACAATAATTAACTTTAAGTTTTAGATATTTTACAGTCTGAGAAAATGTAACAGGAATATGCTGCATTACCTTGTTCTTTAAGTACTGTCTAGCATAGCTCTTCACCTGCAGAACAGTACGGCTGCCAATCAGCTTAGCGATCTTTGTCCACCTGCGACCAAACTGAGCCTGAATAACCATCCATAAAAAAAAAGAAATCAAACCAGATCCTGCTTAGTAAACTGGATTATTGTTTGCATTTCAGACAGGCAAGAATTCCCTCACAGTCTTAAGTCTGAAATTCAAATAATTCAGTTCTGAAACAGATTTGAAATTACTTTTTAAGAAATAACATAGAACTATGTAAAAATACACAAAAATAAAAAAACTGGAATTAATTAAACAAATCCGTTATATGTTTTATAAAGCTTATATATTCAATGAGCCCATAGAAAAGCATACCAATCCTTTTTCAAAAAGATCCTTTTCTTCCTGTGCCCATCGGACAGGTGCTCCAGTTGGTTTCACAGGAGACCTGGAAGACATGGCACCAGGACAGCTTTGAAAATATAAACAACACAGTACCTTGTAACCATCCAAGTGTGTAAGCATTTCAATACAAAAATAAACAGGACAGCCTTACTCACCTCTTCACTTTCTGCTTGTCATCAGTCCACATGCTCTTGGGCAGCTCCTTGCCAGCTAAATAATACCTACACAGGTTAAGAAAACAACTACTTTCCTTGAGGAATCAGTGATGAAGAAATGTACATTAACTACTTTTTTTGGGTACATTGCATCCTTACCGTTCAATACTTTAATATACTTTGGTAAGTTGCCTTTTATCAGCCAGTAAAACATCTCAAATGCAGTCCAAGAAAGGATACTCCTCCTCCAAAAGCATGTTCTCAATGACCTCTCTGTTCTCAGCGCTTATTGAACTGTCCAGGGTCCAAGGCTAGGGGACATGATTTTGTTAATGAGTGTGATAAAAATACAGCAGTGATACATTAACAAATAAACATTTGAAATGTACTATGTGTTGGGCTATATGCATGCAAAACCATTTAGAAGAGACAACAGGAGAGCAATGGTCTTCAAGGTGGATGAAATAGAATATAAACACAGTAGCCTGCACACATAAAATGGATGGCAGCCCCTTACAAGAACTCCACTGTTGGTCCTCCATGCTGACTGTAAGTACTGTTGATCATGGAGGATGGCTCCTTCCATATTGCCCCTAAAGTACAAGATGGACAGTATGACACACAATATCAATAAGTGGCTTGGATAATCACAAACATTGGCACTGTACTGCTCATTTGGTCAAACAAATGAAAATGTACTTTTTCAGATAACGTTACATAACCAATACACAAAAATACATATAATGTTAGTTTGGAAATATGCTAACATTTATAAATTAAATAACTGTTGAGACGTTTGTTTCAGTTAGCAGTAAATACGTGTATCTAGCTAGGCTACATAAAACACTAACCTTTGATGCAATAACTTAAATTATAAGTTTATCTAACTTAATCTATCTGTCCGCATTGATGTTGGGCGGGCAGGTACCCTTAAGCTTCTTCAGTTAAACACGACATGTCTACGTTAGCATGGAAAGCTAGCTAGTCATCTCCTTCCCACACTTACTTAGCAAATATAACGTTAGTGCTATAAGCAAGCTACCGTTACTAGTTCACTTTCTTTAGTAGATATTAGCCCAGATAATGTGCAATTGAGCTTAGCATGATACAAACAATTAAATGAAGCTAATCAACTATAAAACGTCAACGAGTAATATCATACTGTTTTTACCGCCATCTATGACAGTAGCTAGATATTTAGCGAAAGCAAGCTACCAATCAAAGCTAAAATACCAACTGAATTTACTGCAGCCAGGCGACTTACTTACTGTGCATGTTTAGCTTGCTAGCTACCACGCTAGGCTAGTGTAAGTATCGACTGAGCGTTTCCAGGCATTAGCATTTGCCTAGCTGCTTGGCTAACCTAGCTAGCACTAGCTTAGTTAACCAGCGACACCCAATCCATGCATTTCTAACGAGCTACAATATATTAGTGCTTGCTCACTCCTGACGTTCACAGTTCCCCAGCATTTTCTCCAAATGATTTACCTCATATTCACTTCAGTTTCATCTCCTTCTATATCCACAATGTCTAATTCATCTGCCATGTTAGCTGTCACAATGCAAAAACAAATTAGCTACAAGAGCTGTTTCCTGAGCACAAAAGGACTGCGCGTCTATTAGTGACACCACGTGGCAGGGAGGACTATCCACTATGGTTAACGAGGGGGTAAGCTAGCTAGCTAGCTCTTAAATTTGAATCGCTGTTATTTCGTAGCCTACATAGTAACTTATTTTTCATATCACTGTTTTATAAAGTAACGTTAGAATCGCATACTTTACGCGCAGCAGGACGCATTACGCATTACCAACCAAAATCCAATTGAGTGATGTACATCACTGTAGAAGGTGGTATCCTTTGAGTGAAATTATTCAAGTTTCTAGTTAAGTCTTCTGTCTTCACTGTGCATTCATTGCAGCAGCATAAAACGATTTCAACCAATGCAGCAGGCCTCTTGATAAGTGCAAGAATACCTCTTCACAACCATACCTGGTTTCCACCTTGAATATGGGCACATCTGAATACTCACAATAAAACCTGTAGTTGTAGTGGTTTCACAGGCAGGAAACAAATTTATTATCCCCTCTGAAATCATTGCTCACACTCAAGAGATGTACCTACTGTGCAATGTGGTTTTTCAGGTAACCAAGAAGAGGGAAGAACAGATTTAATTCCCATCTCACAAGTACTGTAAGCATCATGGGGAAGATCACAGAGAACCCATGCATTTGACTAGTTGTAACATTTGGTAGTATGATTCTTATGCCATTTTGGGTTCCGTTGTCTGTGCTGAATTGCTCTGCCTCAAAGTGATCGAGTCAGTGTGTGTCCTCTAGCTATAGGGCGCATGAGTCAGTGTGTGCTCTTGCTATACAGCGCCTGAGTGTGTGCTCTAGCTAATCTAGCTAAGCTGAATCAGTGTGTGCTCTATACCGAGCCTGAGTCAGTGTGTGCTCTACACGGCAGGCTGAATCAGTGTGTGCTCTACACGGCAGGCTGAATCAGTGTGTGCTCTACACGGCGGGCTGAATCAGTGTGTGCTCTACACGGCGGGCTGAATCAGTGTGTGCTCTACACGGCGGGCTGAATCAGTGTGTGCTCTACACGGCGGGCTGAATCAGTGTGTGCTCTACACGGCGGGCTGAATCAGTGTGTGCTCTACAAGGCAGGCTGAATCAGTGTGTGCTCTACACGGCGGGCTGAATCAGTGTGTGCTCTACACGGCGGGCTGAATCAGTGTGTGCTCTACACGGCAGACTGAATCAGTGTGTGCTCTACACGGCGGGCTGAATCAGTGTGTGCTCTACACGGCGGGCTGAATCAGTGTGTGCTCTACACGGCGGGCTGAATCAGTGTGCTCTACACGGCAGACTGAATCAGTGTGTGCTCTATACCGAGCCTGAGTCAGTGTGTGCTCTACACGGCAGGCTGAATCAGTGTGTGCTCTACACGGCAGGCTGAATCAGTGTGTGCTCTACACGGCGGGCTGAATCAGTGTGTGCTCTACACGGCGGGCTGAATCAGTGTGTGCTCTACACGGCGGGCTGAATCAGTGTGTGCTCTACAAGGCAGGCTGAATCAGTGTGTGCTCTACACGGCGGGCTGAATCAGTGTGCTCTACACGGCGGGCTGAATCAGTGTGTGCTCTACACGGCGGGCTGAATCAGTGTGTGCTCTACACGGCGGGCTGAATCAGTGTGTGCTCTACACGGCAGACTGAATCAGTGTGTGCTCTATACGGCGGGCTGAATCAGTGTGTGCTCTACACGGCGGGCTGAATCAGTGTGTGCTCTACACGGCAGACTGAATCAGTGTGTGCTCTATACGGCGGGCTGAATCAGTGTGTGCTCTGCACGGCAGACTGAATCAGTGTGTGCTCTATACGGCGGGCTGAATCAGTGTGTGCTCTACACGGCGGGCTGAATCAGTGTGTGCTCTACACGGCAGACTGAATCAGTGTGTGCTCTATACACTGGGGCTCACCACATCACATCAGCATCAGGACTGCAGCCTTGAGGAGGAAGAACAGAATAATAATATACTAGACTGGAGACAGGAAATGCAGATGAAACCAGGCCCAGAGAGAAATGTACATACGTGAGCTGATTCCACAAGGCACTGAAAGACTTAAGTTAATACAGTCATGCACAAATTCTCCCAAATTCACCCAAGAACTGCAGAGGCTAAGACAGTGACAGAGATCCCACTAAAGCACAGAGCAGAGGGAAACACATTTACCAGAGTGGACTGATCAATAATGACTAATGTTCCAACACAGAGACAGGAAGAGGTCAAGAGACGAGAGTCAGAGAAAGCCTTAAGCAAACTAGAAAACAGACTGTAGTCTGCTTTCAGTAGTACAGTCATCTGAAATGTCCTGTGTGTTCACCGATGTAAACCGTTAAGAGTATTAATGGACTGTATTTTTGATTGAAAATTCATAACTTAGGGAATCCAGTGCTAATTCTAATCAGAACCTGCCTTATGCCACATCAGAAGACCTAGCATCAGATGTTGCATCAATGCCATTAAATAGTCAGTCTTATGCAGCTGGTCCAAATAATGTTTGCGGGTATGTTTTCAAACATGTAAATGTTTAATTTCTCCCTCCTCCAAGACCCACGACTGCCTCTCCTGGTTTGTGGATACAGTTTCGAGTGAGGAACGAATAAAACATTTCAATAAAATTGACTGCAGCTATTGCAAAACCAGTATTTCCAACACACATCTGCGTACGAACATAAGGTATTCAGCCCATCTTAGCAAACTGCAACTTTTCACAAAGGCACAACACACTCGGGAAAGAAAACGTTTATTTAGAAATTCACAGTTTCTAATGGCACTACATCTTTGTAGTTACACTTGCTCCTGTTCAAAAAGTTCTGTGCAGCTCATCCTCACAGAAAAGTAGTGTGTTCCCATGGCCTCCTGGCCCCTTGCACTGCCTCAGGTCACTGGGGACGCCACACAGAGAAGCTTGGAAAGAGCACTTGACATACAAGGTATAGTGTAGAAAAAAAACAAGGCATGAGAATCGATAGAAGTGCACACTGAGCTTGTAGACCTTTCAACAAGAGCAATATTTCTATTCACCTGGTTATACAACACACACGTTGGAGACAAGTCTTCCTTCCAGACACAGGGGTCAAAAAAAGGACTTCACAACACTCTCGCATGCACACACACAAAACACAGCTTTTTCCAAACATTTTCATACTCATTCACGAGGTACAAAAATAATCATGATTTAACAAATAGAGGAGACCCCACTGTGTGTGTAGGACATCAAATTACTTAAAATAATGGTTACATTCAAAATCCATCCAGAGCTTTCCCTTTTTAAATTTTTTTTTTTTTTTTACTCTTGAAATGTGGGAATCAATATATATTTTAGCTGATAAACAGCCTCTGTCCATTTTAAAAGTAGAGAGGGGTGAATGCAATTGAAAGAACGACAAAAATAATTTATGGAACCATCAGGCACAAGACATTGTGTGCCAAGGATGCTAGAATTTTTTATAACTTAACTTTAGCAAGACAAATGGTCAAAATGGGTGCATAAAAAGAGCTGTTTTTACAGAGGGACAAGGTGGCTGTGCAAGATATGACCTGGAGTGTGTGGAAGCTGGGGGACAATGAGGACTGTACCGAGTAAGAGTTGATGAGTAGGAAACTGGTTAGTAGGAGTGCTGTACATTTGTTAAAGATAACACAATCCTCTTAAGCACCCAACGGCCAATCCAATGAACTGTAGAGCTACT
The DNA here is from genome assembly GCA_029718625.1 of Synaphobranchus kaupii. Classification (NCBI taxonomy): domain Eukaryota; kingdom Metazoa; phylum Chordata; class Actinopteri; order Anguilliformes; family Synaphobranchidae; genus Synaphobranchus; species Synaphobranchus kaupii. The sequence goes on along the minus strand of CM056377.1, from coordinate 102,880,908 downwards.
CAGAACATATATTAAGCCTTCAAAAAAGCCTGTCTTCCCAGGGACAAAGTATGAACCGCGTCAGTCTTCCTCAACCAACTAAAACATTGCAGGTTTAAAGTGTATTAAAAACAAAGTATTGTTCTAGCATACAAGAAATGGACCATCTCTTTAAAATCTCATTTCAGTAGGCAATAAGATGATGTACCAAGAACAGGTATCCAGTATATACACAAGTCTTTCTGCAGGCGCCTTTGAATCCAGTCTTTTGTACACTGTAAATTAAATGAGAAAAAGAAAGTGGACACCTGAGCAAAGCGTGTTGGCCAGTGTGCTGAGAACGCACAGCATTGCGAGTACCGTTGAGTGTGCCATCACTGTGGTCATTATTATTTAGAAATACTGAGTTCAAGGACACCATGGGACCCTGGAGGGGTAGCGGCGTACAGATCTGTGCCCACAGCAGAGCCCAGGCAGGGAAACCTGTCAGACATTTAAATAAATAAATACATAAATAAATCTGCTAGCAGAGCGCCCCCTGCAGGATCCGTGAGAGCCGTCATTCTTGTGGTCTGTGATGTGCTCGTGCACACTGGCCTACACTACACACTGTCCTGCATACTTCCATTAGTTTGGTCCACACTAAATGAAATTAAATAAAACCTCAACTGGATTCTTTTCTGCAGTCTTTTCTATGTAAAATCCCTTTTGCGATAGCTGTATAAAGGTGTTTGTAATTTATAGCCGGGTACTGACATTTTTCGGAGATATTAACCGGCGAGCTATGGAGCTCAACACCTCCGAATGCTTGCACAGCCCGAAGGGGACAGCGACATGTGAAAATGTGCATTCATTCTTCATTCAGCTTCAGTCATTGGATGATGGGTGCTTCAAGAGACTTGTGCCTATCACACAAGAAGAGAACAACACTGGTCCCAAAAAAAACAACAAAAAAAAAACAACTGTTGCTGCTGTTATAGTGTTAAACGTTCAACACAGGGAAGAAAACGCAAGAGGGAAAAGTGACTTGTCCTGCTGCAAATTGTTTTGACCGACACGCATCTCCCCACGATAAGCTTGACTTCTCACTGAAAACTGGAAGGCTGGAACTCTGGCTGGCTTCCCTCACCTCTCTGGACAGCCAGTGCTGGGGTGGAATGCTATCTGCTGATACAACTACTGACGGAAAACAATGTGCTAGTCTTGTAGAAATATTCACCCACGTTAAAATCTTCCCCCCCCCCCCATTTTGTTGTCTGTATCTTATAACATTGCTCTTCAGAAATCAAAGCTCTAAAATGGACAAAAAGGCACATAAACAAGGAGAGGTTAAGAGAACATGGGAGCAATGTCTTTTTTCTTTTCTTTTTTTGGGCGGGGTCTTATGCCTGAGGTCTTCCTGCCATCCTGTCAGAGGTCCACTCTGTCCTCTGTTGCTGATGGCAGGCCTGACTGTCCCAGGTGACCCAGTGAGATTGGGCGGGCTCAGCCTAGTCCACGCCCTGGTTCCACCCCACGCTGGGAGACTGCAAAGTGCCAGTCTGCTCACTGGGTGTCCCTGTGTCTGTGTGTGCATACGTGCATGTGGTGTGTGTATATGTGCATGTGTGGTGGTGGAAGAGTGGATGGGTCAGTGAGCCCAAGGACATGGGATAGGTTTAAGGGGTTACTTAGGGTCAAACGTGGCCTGTAACTGCCGGCGCCCCAAAGGTCCCCATGCTTATTTCCTTGTTTCCCTTCATTATGTCCTCCAGAGTGGGCATGGTTGATGTCTGCACCTGCAGCACCTCCCCCATGTAGCTGCCCTGCTCCACCATTTTGGAGCACCGGCGCTTGAAGGCCCTCTTCTCCGTCTTGGTCTTGGGCGGGGGGTGACCGTTGCAGAGCCGCGTGCAGGACGAGATGCCGCAGAAGTAGGACTCGTCCGAGTGGGAGGAGCCCTCCGAGCTGCCTTCAGAGGTGGGGTCCTTGGACGAGGCCGAGGCCGAGGCCGTGCCCGCCTCCCCCGAAGGCAGGAACGAGGCGTGAGCCAGGACGCCGTTACACTTGGGCCCTCCGTTAGCTATTGCCGGCACGGGGACGGAAGGCTTCAGCATTTCCGCCTTCTCGCCTTTCATCTTGCAACGCTTTTTCTGCGTGGGGAGAAAGGGTCAGTTACACAGGGGCCGAGCAGCGCACAGCAATCTTCTATGAAACACTCAAAGAAGCTTTAACCACCTCTGTGCTACGCATTACATCATCTGTAAACAATACCACTGATTCCATTTAAAACCTATGTCATAGGATAGAATAGTATAAGGGACCAAAATTACAGAAGTACACGATTAGATAAAATACTTATAATATTTCAGTTTGCACATAGACTTATCAGTTGGCATTTCCCGCATTTTTGCCATCCAGTTATAAGATGATGGTCTTGTTAAAGGCCCATTTTCTAAAACATTTTCTCTAAAACATTTTCTCTAAAACAAGGCACTGTTGGCATTGGCAGTGCCCCCCTACATCCAAACAAATGATATTGGTCAAGCTGTAAAATTGCCTTCACATTCAGTCTGGGTAAGACAAAACCGGGAAGGAAAAGTGAGGGAAAATGGTATTTGGGACAGAATTTGCCTAATCTCTGTCCCTACGTAGTAATGTGGGGTACAGCGGTAGGGAACGGTCTGTCCTAATACTCTTGCCTGCCTAGGTCAAAGTGCCCCACAGTATGCGGTGGCAGCAGTCAGCACAGAGGTGGTTAACCTCACGTCCAGCATTGATAACACCGCAGTCCAACTGAACCATTATTACATTAGCCTGACACCGAAGCCTTTACCAACCAAACACCAGGAGGTAAATGGACACTGTACCTTTTTTTCTGGAGAAAACCTTAGAGGTTCTACAATGTACAAGTCATCTGGACCTACTAAAAAGGGGAGAGAGGGGTGGAAGTTAAATGATGGTATGGGAAACCAGAACAGATTTAAGCATGAGCTGTGCACTTGCAAGTAGTAATTTCCTAAATGAAAGTGCCAATACTGAAGACACTGAGTTACTGTTCTACAATCCACTGAAAATGAATAACGCTCCGTAATGCGCAAATGTTAAACGTTTTTAAAATGGCACTGCATATTTCCACTCATGGCTTCTGAAAAAGGAAACGCACGTCCCCTTTTGTTACTACTTGCAAATGTGTTACACGGGCCAGCCACAAGCATTGTGAGCTATATACAGGTATACATGTCCTGTGCATCTACTCATGCGCTGTCGGCATGGAGACCAATTGGCAGTGACGGTCGCTCAAGCCCGAGGGCACAATCGCAAACTAAGGCAAATGTGAGAACAAAAAAAAAGAGAAATGTTTAATGTCTCATGCCAGCTTGAATGAAAAGGTTTGTTCATTCAGTCCTCATTCACCCACGCTTGGCCCACTCCACCGTTGCTCTGTGCTGGGAACCCCTTGGAAAGGCCATGCCCAGACAATGGGAAATGGAAATGGACCAAGTTGCACACACTGTGGAGTCTCAGATTGTTTACTGAGAAATAAGTAATGCAAACTGACAACATACTATTGGGTATTGATCTTTTGTTTTTGGTGGCAAAGGAAGAAACATGACAAGGGAAGTGAGCTATGTTACCATGTGTCTGCCCTCCTGTGTCTGCCCTCAACTGTCTCTGAAAGTAGAACATCAGGATGCAACGTACAGGCCGCTAGGATTTATGAAACAAGGGGGCAAGACGGAGGTTTGCATGAGAGAAGGGTTTGGGGGTTCCACGTCCTTGCTTACGGTATCCGGCAGCGCGACAGGTAGAGATTACAGGGTTAGTGGTAACTCCAACAGTGCGCGGTACACTTGCCTTCTGTGGTAGGTAGCTGGAAGGATTTTGAGCGCACGAGTGGGCACGATACTCTCCGCTTCAGGCTCATGTCATCGTATGAGGAGAAACACCTGAAGGAGACACAGCGATATTAGCCTTGGCAGAAAGGTAGCTCCCTAGACAATTAAGCAAACAACATTATGCGTGTTGTATAAAAAAAAAAAAACACCTGATGCAAGTGAGTAGGCTCTAAATTTGGATGGAGGGCAGCTGCATTTGAAGCGACTGAATGAGTGCAGTGTTCATTACTGGTTGCCTATAATAGACCAATCAGGAGAGATGTGTAATCATCCTGGCCAGTATGCGGGTCTGAGCCTGAGCAGTTAAGCTTGTGTCCATGGGGGTGGGGACATGGACACAGGGGACGCCGTACCTCTTGGGGCTGGGGTAGTGGTTGCTCTTGGGGATGGAGGCGGCGGATTCGGGCGGGGGCGGAGTCGAGCTGCGGCAGCACTGGATGCACAGCAGCAGTCCCAGGCACAAGCACAGCAGCAGAGACACCACCAGGAAGCTCTGCCTGTCCGACACCTGCAAACGCATCACAAACGCATACGCATTACTGACAGTGCTAACAGTGTCTCTAACCTCACCAGTGTGAGGCCAGGAGGCCCTCAGGGTATGGGGCGGGCCTACGGACTGCATACCTCTCTCTGTAGCTGACTGACGGTGGTGGACAGGTTGAGCATCAGCTGGGTGATGTTCTCAAGCTGGTTCTGAAGGACCTGGATGGATTCTGTCTGCTTTAGATCCTGAGGCACAGCAAAGGAAACGTGTCACCCAAACGCCTATGCCGCTATAAAGTTAAGGTTCCTTACACAGTCTCTCAGCATACCCGACACCTCAGGCCGTCCAACTGTACAGAACTACAGAGCTGACACATGAAACCAGAGAGACTCCCCTCACCTGCTCCTCAGCGATCCTAGAGGTGTTCTGCAGTTTTATGATGGTCTTGTTAAAGGCCCGCTGCATCTCTTCCATTTGTTTTCGGTACCTTAGAGCAATCAATAAAAACACACACTGCCATTAGAAAACACAGCAAACAGAACACATACTGTACATGCTGGTGCCTCGATAGCAGACAGGCTATTGATCAGACTAACTGCTCTGTTATCTGTATAGCAGTGTGTGCTGTTGGACACAGTGGAGTATTGACTGGGTGTGTGAGACAGTGGTGCTGAGAAGCTCCTCACCTCTGGCTGAGCTCCTCCAGATAGCGGCTGCTGAGGGACATGTTCATCTCCAGGGCCTTGATGCGGTTGTTGAGCCTCATGAAGACCGACTCCTTCTGGTTGGAGCCGTGCACCTGGTTGCCGTTCCCGTTGGCGTAGCTCAGCTCGGTGGAGTTCTGCAGCTCGGCGTAAAAGTCGGTGGCCGTGCGTTGCAGCTGAGCGTTGCCGGAGGGCACGGTCAGGAGGATGTCCTCCACCGTCTCCTCTGCCTTGGGCTCGGGTGTCGGGGCGAGCGCCTCGGGGTGTTCTGGCGCGGCGGCGGCCCTGTTGGGCTCCTCCGGGGCCGCTCTAGTCCCCTCGGTCTCCGCCGGGGCCGGCAGCTCTGTGGGCGGGGGGATATCGGCGGGTCGGGTGGCGGTGGGAAGGGACTGGATGGGCGGCTCCTTCACGGTGAGGACAGGCAGGTCCTGTTTGGGGGCGTCGATCTCGGGGCTGGGCGGCTCCAACGTGGAGCTGTCAGTGGAGCTGCTGAGACCGGCGCTGCTGCTACTGCTAGCGCTGCTACTGTCGGGGGGCTTCCTATTGGCCTCCGCCTGCGTTTCGGGGACTCTGTCCGGGTGAGGGAGCTCCGGGTCCACCAGCTCCCGGGCGGAGAGCTTGGGGATCTCTTCGGTGGGGATGACGCTGGAGAAGGTGGTGTCGGAGAAGCTGTGGGGGGGCAGGGTGGTGGTCTGGCTGGGCTCCAGCAGCGGGGGCTCGACGGCGTGCTCCAGCGGTGCCTCGGCGTGCCCCTGGGCCGCGTCTGTGGGGATGATCCTCTCCCCCTGGGGCGCGGGCCTGTCCGCCTCGGCCGGACGCTCCGTGTCCAGGGCCGGCTCCTGGGTGGGGGTGGGGTCGAGAGGGAGGGGCTGCAGGGATGTGCTGGTGTCGGGCCGCGCCTCCCGCTGCCTCTGGCGGTCGCTGCGCTGCCGTTGCAGGGCCAGCGCGGCAGAGCACCAGCGGAGCAGGTACTCCCGCAGGGTGAGCGCGCAGGAGAGGGTCGACAGCTCCCCGCCGTAGGCCAGGCTCTCCTGCTGCCGCGTATCTGCCCTCTGCCGCTCCACTGGCTCCTCCTCCTCGTCCTCATCCCCTTCCAGCAGGGTGACGGTGGACTGACTGGGCTCCTCCTCGTCCTCCACCACCAGCGTGACGATCAGGTTCTCCTCAGGGGGGGCCAGTGTGGGGGCTTCGGTTGGAAGAGCCTCAGGCTCCTCCTTAGGGACAGGCACATCCAGCTCAGGGGACTCCACCCTGGGCACAGTGGAACAATGGTAACAGCAGTCACCTCACCTGGAGCTAACCCACTTTCAAAAGCTACTGATAATGGAATTCATTTCTGTTACTTTGTACAAGCATTTATGTTAACAACCTTAAACAGAACTGTCTGCATGATTGCTCCAGTTGATCTGACTGCAATTCATGACCGTTTTAAATTTAAATTGTGCGACCTGGAATTTAAATTGGGAGCAATGGTGTGACCGTAAACAATTGTCCTGGTGCAACGGTCAGTTTTTTAATTTATTTATATATATTAATAATGAGCAACGTATCGCTATCAGAAAAACCTAACATTAGCTAACTGACTTTTCCTCAATCACATTTTCTTAAAAAAATAAATAAATACTTTTTTAAAAATACATAATCAAATCAATTTAGTCGTTTATAACTTTTTTTCCTAAGACCAAATATTTTGAATTTAACTGGGTTCAACATAGCATGATTTGTGAAATTATCAGAGTGTGAAATTATTTTATTCAGTTCTATTAAACTTCCATTAGGTATGTGCATTAATTTTCAAAGCCACATAATCTCAGAATTCAGCTACCAAGAGATTTCAGACCAGTTGCACTTTGCTGAGGGTGATTTGTCATTCTTTCCCAGCAATGTTACTGTTTTCATCTCCCCATCATCCTTACACCAATGAATAATACCAACAATGCCCAGCGATTTTTCATTCGCTAAGCAACAACTCAAAAATGGGATGACAAAGGTGTCTGCAATGACTTGTACTGGAAGAAGAGGCCTATTATTCATGGATTTTTGAGTGGATTTCTTAACGTTTTTGAGTTTGGGCGCACCAGTGCTACTAAGTTAAAAAAAAGAAGTTAATTTTATGCACTGTGGTCCGCTCTATTGTTTCCATACAGGCTGGGGGTGGTTGGCTGCAAGAGTGGCAATGTGGGGAGTGTGTTATTCATGCAGCCCCCAGAAGGCCCCTGGCTGGCCGCTGGAGGATGCAAGCTGGCCACTCACGCTGGAGGGGAGGTGGGGCTGGGCGGGGAATCGTTGGTGGGCTCCGGCACGTTCTCACCCTCCGTCGAGAAGTTTGCTGCAAGAGAAAAATGGGACAATTACTGCCCAGTAATTACACCTGTAGAAAAATTTGCTAAAATAGTACCTACGTCCACAAGAAGTTGTGTAACCACCCAAACGTCAAAGTTAACAAAGACAGCGATTGTTCGTGAAAAGTGCTCCCCTTTGCCAGGAGTCAAAGGAGAACTGAAAGCCAGCACAGAGTATACTAGTGTCACAGAATGGAAAAAAAATGAAGGAAACAAGTTATGAAACATTACTCTTTTTTTAATTTTTTTATTTGTTGAGTTCTTTCCTTCAAAGACAAAACAATGCTAATACCATAAAAGACATAGGAAAAGTTCAGCTAAAGCAAATACACTTTTTAGCATGTCAGTAGGAAGATGCCTTGTAATAAAGACTTCAAAGAAAGTTTTCCAGGAATTAAATAAAACCAGTCATATCATCAAGATCAAGACGGCATAACGTTGGGAGCGACACAACAGCTTGTGAAAAGCAGCCCAATGTAGCCAAAACAAGCCAAAGCAAAATGGTGATTCTAAATCAGATTAAGATTATGCTGTTGCATTCTAGTGTCACCAACCACAACACTGATATTCTCGAATCTATCACATTATTTGCTTTCAACATGATAGATAAAAATAAAAAAATGATAGTCATAGTCTGTGCAACTGAAATTATGCTTAATTATGCAAAGAAAACAGAAGGAATATTAAATCAAAAAGCCTCAAGCAAAGAACTTGTTCCACTACATTTTCTCAGTACAACCGGACTGGCAGAAGTTCAGCTTCATTTACTTATGAGAGCCAAACCACACTCCCAAGTCTTCGCAATCTGCCAGCCTTTTGTTATATTTTCAACTGCTAAATAACTAATAACCAGGAGTTTATAGCAAGTGTTAAGAGAATCAGGAAAATCGTACATTTACATTTGAGTGTCGATAGAAGAGTCCCTGCCGTTTCCTAAACACTGATGAATCTGAGCTCTGCTAAAAGGCTTATTTTAGAGCCTGTCACAGGCACCGTTTCTGAGGCCCACAAGGCTCAGAATGCGTTGGCATGGCAACTGCCTTCACAAGTCATAAACAGCTGCCAGAAAATCGAGACTTGTCGAACATGACTACTTACTGCCCAAATTCTACTGCGGAAAATCCCCTTGCCATTTGGTTTTTCTGGTGCACTTCCTGGTATTAGGAAGCTTAAGCAATCCATGAACTTCACTTTCTATTTTTATTCAAATTTAATTGAAAAAGCATTCCACACAAATTGTGATAGGAGACTTAGAAAAAAACTTTTTAAGTAAAAAGGGGTGAGACAGGTTACCTTCAAAAAGCAATAAAAGAATAAAAAATAAAATTTAATCTGATACCTTCAATTTTGGCTCCTTCTTCGAGTTCCGGCTTTGCCCCCAGCACATTGGCCGCGATGTTATTGACCATGTTTAGGATGGCATCTGCAGGGTAAACAGATGCACATAAACGACTTCCTTCAACGGCAGCGCAGGGCCTGAAGAAAACCAGGCCGCACAGGAAACACACAAACGCCACAGGGCTGGCAGAGGCCGAGGCCCACGCTCAGCACACTGGGCCGCATTGACTCGCCTGGACTTCACTTATGTAATGTTTTGGAATAATCCGGACCCTGGAGGAGGTTCAGGGGGAAAAGGACAGAGCCAACGAGGAAGCAGCCCTAAACCCTCCCGCCCCTGTGGCTCGGCAGGCAAGCTACAACAACGAGGAGGCTTCAAACTAACAACACGTCAAAGGCGAAATAAATTTGATATATGCACTAGCGAGCGGTTTGATCCGTAGATTCCCTCAGATATCTGAAGACAATTATGAAAATTCACTGATGAAACAGATTTAGTTGACAGACGTGATTTGTGTGAGTAAAACATGCTGAGGGTGATATAAGGTTAGCTGGAAGTTAGTTGAAAAAGGAGGTCAACTCAGAGGCTGCCAGTGAATATGATTACTTACTCGTGGCCGATCCCAACAGATTCTTTGAAGCCTTGTCTTCTAGTGGCAAGTAGCCAGGGGGGTAATCTGCAGTGTAGAGAAAAACAGTTCAGCGCTCGTTTCATTGTTAGGGCGCACGTATACATGCATTCACACGTGCATACACAAGCTTCATAACATATCACACTTTACATTGCTGGCATTTAGCAGACGCTCTAATCCAGAGCAACACAACTTTATCTTATTTTTTCTCTCTTTTTAAAATTTTTTTTTTTTTAAACATGGTATCCATTTATACAACTGGATATATACTGAAGCAAGTCAGGTTAAGTGCCTGGCTCAAGGGAACAATGGCAGTGTCTTAGTTGGGAATTGCACCTGCAACATTTCAGTTCCCGGTTCCCTAACCATTATACTACAATGCCGCCCAATAATTTCTTCAGACATACAACAAAGGGGTCCACATTTTTCAAAATTTTCACACACGGCACTCTCCCTCATGGACACACAAACCCATTCATAATGTTATACTGTGATTAAGGAAATTCATCTTTGCTAAGAGATTACTCCACAACAACCATGACAGAAAAACAGGAAGCCGTCTTGCCATAATCCTCGTCCAGGTACTCCAGTCTCTCTGAGGGATACTGGGACTCTGCTATCTCATCATACTCTTCCACCATACTGGTTCCAAACACCCTACAAAGAAGGAAAACAAAAACGCATGATAAACCTGTTTGTAGTTCGTCGTAAACAAGATCCGACTGCATAAGTCCATCCCCACACACATGATTTGCCAATATTAAGGCCCCTTCATGTTTGACTCACCAGTCCAAGCTTTATTATAAAACTCAGCAGTACATAGCACTGAACTTTGACCGAGTTGATGTGCACAGGGGCACTGGGGTATTTTCAATAGCAGTCTGCTGAAAGCCCCCGCCCCCCCTTTTAGTTTCCTCAGGGGATGAAGGAGAGTTCCAAGACAAACTGCTATGGCTGGGTCAGCCAATTACATCCCAGAGACCAAGGGAGGGCCATGTGAACCACACAAACAGCACTGTGAACTAGGCATAGGGCACATTCAGTATTCACGCTTTTCTGATCACTGCTCCTTTTATTACGCAATGTGCCTATAATTCACTTCCATTGGCTTGGGGTCCAGCAAGTTAACAGACTCCAAGTAAGGGGTTAAGACGTACCTTACAGGAAGTAACCATCTGTCCCAAATATTCTCAGAGCAACAGAGCTCCATCTGAAACCCTATTTATTTTAACAGAGGCACATGATGCCAAGTCAAACAGTAAAAATACCAAGAGCTGTACGGGCCCCAGGTGCTTCCCACACGAGCATTAAGAATGACGTTCACACAATGCTATTATCCCATACACAGGTATGTCATACTTCCTTTAGATATGCATGCATGTACAAAACAAGACAGCTGCCGTCAAATAGAAAGAGCACAAGCTCCACAAACCTTATGAGACTGAGGGGGCAGAAGTGCTCAGATCCAAAATGGGAGATGAGTTCAACCTACAGACGAAAGCAAACATCAGTGCACAGGAAAATGCCGAGGTTATCAAAATTGACTCAGTAATAATCAAGTCTATGGCAATCAAGTATTGGCAAAGCTTTGATGTTTTTTCATAATGTGTCGTTGCCATGCATTACTTGGGCACCGCCACCAAAGCTCCCCGGTACCGTGCATTCAAAACCTCCGAAAGAGAAGAATGCTAACCTTTATGTACTTGATGAACATCTGATGCAAGAGAAAACAGAAGAGAGAAAAAATAAGACAGAAAATCAGTAAAAAGGCCTGATTCATGCCACAAGCAGGTCAAGCAACTCTTTTTCTTGTTTCTCCTGGAGATAACACAGGCATTATTCACACTCTACACGCTGGCGCTACGAGATGCTAAAAGGCAAAAAGACATTACAGGAGCGACGTCAGCTGCGCAGAGAAGGAGAGCAGTAAAACAAACGCGAGTCAGGAGGGAAATCGCTCGCGCTAGAACAGGATAACATAGGCCTACGAACACACTGCAGCTCAGCCTGCAGACGGGCCTTTTAGATAGGCTTCAGGCTCTGGCCCGTTGCATGGCTGCTAAGCTTTAATACACAACAACAATGTAGAGTGTGCATGCTACCTTAAAAAAAGGTACAAGTCTGAATAATCAAAAGAAGCCTTTTCTTACAGTCAACTTTTGCGAAGCCAAAAAATATACTGTGACCAGGTCAAAGATGTCACTGGTATCACTGGCTTTATATTAAATGCATGAGCAAAAACAGAACTTTTGCATGAAATAACCCTGAAGCAACAGAGAGAAGAAGAAAGGAACAGAAGGAAGAGACATTTTAACAAAGGAAAGGCAGGTATTAAAATAGTTTAAATGAATAAGTTACTTGAACCAAAATTATGCACCCTCATTTCAGGAGTTTGTGTATAGAGAAAACAATTACATTAAAAAACTGCAGACAGAAAGCATGGTGTGATAATTGCACTTCAAAACCGAAATAAAACAAAGCAGTTTTGTGCAGTTTTGTACAGTTTTGCGTAACAGCCCCCCAGAGTACAACGTTAATCTGTGCCCCATTGTCCCAGCAACTCATGGTGAGGCGTTGTGACTTTCAGTTTCCTCTGGGGGATTGTCAGATTACTTTCCACCCGGCAACACGGATCAATTACACAGCAGCACACACGCTCCTTTCACTGGCTATGGTCATTGACAGCATCGTCAAAAAGCTTACTGTCTGACTGAGCCATTTCAACGAATGGCCATGTGACCATGACGATGCAAATACCTACCGTGTGATCACACAAACATCTTCAGGGCGCCTGGCCGCCTCCGTAGACTCAGTGAGGACACGTTTGGCATTCAGATTGTTATTCGCTGCTGTGTGCACCTCCACACCTCACCCCAACACCTAGTCTTCAAAACAACTATGCTGCACTTCAAAACTGCCCCTTTCAGGCAATACTGCCCCTGCTCAAAACTGCCCCTTTCAGGCAATACTGCCCCTGCTCAAAACTGCCCCTTTCAGGCAATACTGCCTCTGCTCAAAACTGCCCCTTTCAGGCAATACTACCCCTGCTCCTCTCCCACAGGATGTAAAAAGCTGTTGACATCGTTGGCTGGTGGGGCCCAGGAGGGCGGGTCTACCTTGACGTATTTGGCGTACAGCTGCTCGTCCAGCGGGAAGCTCTGCACCGTGCGCTCGTCCCTGGCGTGGAAGGTGCCCAGCTTGATCCACTTGTTAGTCGGATACCTGCCGGATGAGGAAACACTTTTGGGAAACGAGACCCTAAAGGAGAATCTCTGATAAGGACGGGGAGGTCTTGTAATGTGGGGACTTCCTGTGCTCTGACGGCCTTATAGAGGAGAAACGAACAACCTCCGTTCAGCATTACATTACAATCATTTGGCAGATGCTTTTATCCAGCGAGACAGATGACTGACCTGTCGCTGATGGAAACCAGGAAGTCCTTGGGAGTGGAGGAGAAGAGCTCAAAGTTGGCAATGTCCAGTTGCTTCACTTGAATGGGTTCGCACAGCTCAATGACAAACCTGAACACAGGAAGAAGAGGAAGAAGGTTAAGATGGTTAGAAATAAGGTTAAGATGAAGAGCAGTAGGGTCCCGCTCGCTCGCTCGCTCGCTCGCTCACTCACTCACTCACTCACTCACTCACTCACTCACTCACTCACTCACTCACTCACTCACTCACTCACTCACTCACTCACTCACTCACTCACTCACTCACTCACTCACTCACTCACTCACTCACTCACTCACTCACTCACTCACTCACTCACTCACTCACTCACTCACTCACTCACTCACTCACTCACTCACTCACTCACTCACTCACTCACTCACTCACTCACTCACTCACTCACTCACTCACTCACTCACTCACTCACTCACAAAGGGAAGGGAAGGGAAGGGAAGGGAAGGGAAAATGTTCTAAAATAGGAACAGCAGCAGTACACTGTGGCTCACAGAGAGTGGGTGGGTGGGTGGGTTGGTGCCGGGTGATAGAACGTTCCACGCCGCCACGGATTCTCAGAGTGACTCACCAGATCTTGTTGCTACAGGGATTTAACATATAGAGGTCCATGTTCTCCATCAGAATGGCAGAGGTACTCTGGAAATTGAACAGTGGAGATGCTGAAAAAGTACTAGCTTGAACATGGTGAAAATATATGAACACAGGAAGTGTTTCTTTACATATTTCATAGAATTTTATGTACCACCAAAAAAAAGTAACACAATTTTATTCTTTATTAATGCAGACAACTAAGAGTAATGGCTAAGAAAACTAATGAATAATACTGTAGCTAGGGCTCTTACGACAGTGACACCCTCACGGCCTGAGGGAGTCATCCCAGTACCTTAGCCTCCGTGTTCGCTGACAGGATTTTGGCCCCACACTCCACTGAGGCGTAGTTATTCTTAAAGTTCTTCTGTACCTTCTTCACCACATGGGGGCTGCCATTGGAGGAGGAGTGCATGGACTGGCCTGGAGAGAGAGAGGGCGACAACATGAAACAGTGAGCTGGAAGGGGGGGGGGGGGGGGGCATTGTATACATTGAATATGGAAAACAAAGTGCAATTCAATTACTTTTTTTATCAGGCAAATGAAAACCAGCTGTGTGTGTGTGTGTGTGTGTGTGTGTGTGCGTGTGTGTGCGTGTGCGTGTGCATGCACGTGTGTGTGTGTACCTAGCCTTGACAACAAACGGCAACTGATATCATGTTCTCCACTGCTGTGTGAGGTGGGGCATGCCAGTAAAACTATATTCTCACTCTCATACTGATAACCTAGTTATCACCTAGGGGTGGACAGGCATGTCTTTTAACCTGGGATCAGATGACCAGGGCTGCGATTTCAACACTCGGCGCATAAAGCAGCTTATTATAGAATATAAAGCCGGGAGAGGAGTGCTCATTGATTAGTAATATACTGTGAGTTCAGAGACAGGAAAGCAGCCCTCTGGAGATAATCCTGCCAAATAATCCAAAATCTAATATAATCGGAGAAAAATGTTTGTGGCCGCCATTACGCTCCCTGCGCTCGTCCTTTGCTTTATAGATGTAAGCTGACCCAGTCCTAACGGTGTGAGGTCTCGTGTGAGGCAGCGCTCTCCGTAGTCCGAGTGCCATTTCTTACGCTCCACTGCTCCGGTCCATTAACCCTACATGCATTTTTCATGGGTGCTGCTGCGCATGTGGGAGAGGGGGGGGGGGGGGGGGGGGCTTGTGCAATGTGCACTGTGCACGCTCCGCCTCCTGCTCATCGGCTCTTTAGCAGGGCTTCTGCAGCCTCCGTCATAACCCAAACCTTTGCGCCGCCGAGGTTAGCGCGTCTGGGTCCTCATTAGACAACCTCGCGCTCCCAAGACTGAGCTTCGCGCGCGCGAGCGTTCGGGCCTGAAAGGCGGGGGTTGCCATGACGACCAAAGCGAAGGGGGGCTCTTACTCTTCTCCTTCTCGACCTCCATCACCTTCTTCTTCCACTCGTCGAAGGTGGGGATGTCTTCCTTGCTGGGCACAGAGGGGTCCGTCTCCTTGGTGACGGGGGCTTCGGCGGTCTGTCGAGCAGAACGGTCACGAGTCAGCCCCTGGTGCGTTCTACGCGTACCGTCTGGCACACCGGAAAACAAACCCATTCACACACAGGCCCTGAAAAGCAGCAAGCTGTAAATTCTGCCAGTTACGCAACAGCTTTACGGTTCAGCAGCAGTAACAACACAATGAGGGCTAGCCCGCGCTCCTGCTGCAGAAGAGTACATCGCATACATTTCACCCTCAGCTTGAAGGAGACACAGGGGTTTCAGCCAGCATGGCAGCTTCACGCAAGCAGGCTCTGTCCCAACGCCGCCTGCCCTTAGCACAAAGAATATCTCAAAAGAAGGGTGTCGTCTGAATACTAAACAGGGGTTGTGGTGGGGGCGCTTGTACGAACTGAATTAAACATTTACAATGCATGCCTCAAAGAAAAGGAGGTCCTAATTCACAGCTATCCTAGAAAACTGTGCCGTTTCAGAGCAGGGAATTCCATGTGATCTTCCACAACCTGTCAGTCAGTCTCAGACTTCAGCTCAACTCTCAAATATGTTAGTAATATGTCTTTAGTAATCTATACATTGATTGCTACAGTTTAATATCACATGCTGAGTCCAGAAAAGCTGAATACATAGGGTCTTGTGTTCTTGGTGCATTGTGGGAGAAAGGAAAATCCTTTCCCACAGCACTAAAGGGAAACCCCTCAGATTCTCTTTGTTTCTCCGACAAGGCTGAAAAGCCCTGAGCCCCAGGGCCACTCAAGGAACATACAATGACTGAACCATAAACGCCCAATAAGCTGTTCTGCCCACTTATGAAACAATAATGTACTTTGCATTTACTTCTTGCTTTAGCTCTTAAGAGCTAAAGAGATAAACATGGAACACAACATACAACTGGAGAAAACCTGTAATATTTGCTCATACACTGTGTGTAAACCAAACCAAAAACTCGTTTATTACATGAGAAATTCTGCAGTGCAGGTAAGGTTTGTATGTGCTTGTATATGCAGCCAGGCCTTTTGCCTGCAAAACATAGTAAAGGCAAAAACATAACAGCCAACAGTCAAAAAGCACGTTTCCCCCCCCCCCCCATTCCTGATCACGAGTCATATTTTACTCATGGGCCATTATCAGGAATTGAACTGAACTTTGCTATTCAATGTGAACAGTTGTGAACTGCACCATTTCATTTGCATGATTTAAACATTCATTCCACAGTGCATTGACTTTTCTATTCATGGTTTATGGTGTAGTTTATCATTTATAGTCAATATACTTATATATATTATAGCAATGTAACAATCTATAATGTCTCTCTTGTTCAAGGCTCTCTTATAAAAAGATTTTAAATCTGTCGGACTTGATTAAAATATGCCAAGTAGCATGAAATATTTCCAGCCAGTCAATCCAACTGACAGAATTTTTCAATAAATCTCTTGAGAAACAGATCTAATTATCAGTGAACACAAACCACTTTCCAGTACCAGTACTATTACGCTGTGACATGCTGTAGTGGGCGGGGATGGTATAATTAGACCAGGTGTGTTCGGGGTGGAGTGCCTTCCATTGAGTCTGATCCAATGCCTCTGCCTTTTGATTGGCTGGCTTAGATGGGCATGACACTCGTTTTCTTGGTTTGGGCTGCGATGCAGGCAAGCCTTAATTATTTCTGGCTGGTGGAAATATTGACATCATATGACAGGTTGGCATTCCTTAAGCCCTTTTAAAAAATAAAAAGTTTCAAACGTTCGATACTGGAGGTCGTGATTTTATATATCAACATAATCTGTGTTGTTTGCATTGGTTTATGTGCTAAAAGTGTGCTTTTTAGACCTGTTTCACCATGCAATGGCCAGGTAGCTATACAACATCATGTTCTAACAAAGTACAGTATGCCTTTAAGGCGGGAAATGGGAGGAGAAGGTAAAATTAATGCGAAAAATAAATTACAATTTGAGCTACATTTAAAAGAAGAAGGAAATTAAATCCAATGGGGCATCCATCAGATTATGGCTCTGGTGTGGCTCTGGTTCGTTAGCTTTTTAACCTTATATTAGATATGACCGTGTGTTCAAATCTCAAACCGACTCGTATTTGCTGGAAAAAGAAGTTACAAAGTTACTGGAAAAAGAAGTTACTAGGTCACAGCCATCTTGGACCAACTGCGGTCATGACATCACTAGGTTGGTTGGTCTCAGCTGTTCAATGTATTACTATGGAAGAATAGCTGACTTTCAGTGAGCTCAACAATGTATCGTGAGGAAAAAATAAAACAAAAAACGCAGACGGTTTTTTTGTATTGCCCCGAGATGCTCAAATGAGTATTACCGAACAAAACTTAATTTAAAACTTAATTTCCATTAACTGCTTCTGACCATACTAATGCTGTGGCCTGACGAGCAACTGCAGCGCCGCTGCATTGCCTTGATAAACGTTTTGGGAGCTAAAGTCGTGTCTAGCTAATTATTGCCCATAGAAAATAAGCGTTAGCTTGTGATGCTTGGTCGCGGTAGGTATATATTTGCAGGCTGTTAACTAATATATCAAGGCAATGCAGCGGCGCTGCAGTTGCTGGCTCGTCAGGCCACAGCATTAGTATGGTCAGAAGCAGTTCGTGGAAATTAAGTTTTAAATTAAGTTTTGTTCGGTAATACTCATTTGAGCAAATCGAGGCAATACAAAATGACCGTCTGTGCGTTTTTTATTTTATTTTTTCCTCACGATACATCTTTGAGCTCACTGAAAGTCAGCTATTCTCCCATAGTAATACATTGAACAGCCGAGACCAACCAGCCTAGTGATGTCATGACCACAGTTGGTCCAAGATGGCTGCGACCTAGTGGGGGGAAAAAAAAAAAAAGCGAATTGTAACTTATTTTTCCAGCAAATACGGGTGTGTTTGAGATTTGAACAAACGGTCATATCTAATTTTAGGTGAAAAGCTAACGAACCAGAGCCACTTTACCGAGTGCTTCATGTCCCCTTTAAGTAATGCCAACCTGTCATATGATGTCAATATTTCCACCAGCCAAAAATAATTCAGGCTTGCCTGCATTTGCAGCCCAAACCGAAAAAAAAACGAGTGTCATGCCCATCTAAGCCAGCCAATCAAAAGGCAGAGGCATTGGATCAGACTCAATGGAAGGCACTCCTCCCCGAACACACCTGGTCTAATTATACCATCCCCGCCCACTACAGCATGTCACAGCGTAATAGTACTGGTACTGGGAAGTGGTTTGTGTTCACTGATAATTAGATCTGTTTCTCAGAAATTTATTGAAAAATTGTCAGTTGGATTGACTGGCTGGAAATATTTCATGCTACTTGGCATATTTTAATCAAATTTTTCAGATTTAAAATCTTTTTATAAGAGAGCCTTGGCCAAGAGAGACATTATACATTGTTACATTGCTATAATATATATATATTTCAAAGTATATTGTGAATGTTTAAATCCTGCAAATTAAATGGTGCAGTTCACAACTGTTCACATTGAATAGCAAAGTTCAGTTCAATTCCTGATAACGGCCCATGAATAATGCCTTTAATGCTACCTTAACGATCATACACCTCAATTTTGAAAGTTAGCATACCCGCTCAGACACGTTTTTGAATCATGTACCACTCTATAACACAGAGGGTCCACCCTAATTGTGTCAAAACTGACATGACAGAAGTTAATGCATGATGGCCTGTCATACAGAAGGGAGAGGGTCCCGGGGCAACACTGAAGTCAACACAAACCACAATGGAAGACAACACAATGTAAACCAGGGGAGTCTCCCATAGCTATGCAAACCATTACCTGCGTCTCCTCCTCAGGCATGTGGGAGGCGTTGGTGCCCTGGTCCAGCTCGGGCACTTCCTGCTCCACAGGAGGGAGTGAGGAGTCCAGGTCAGTTTTGGTCCCCGTCCTGCTCCCATGAGTACTGGAGGAATTCTCTATGTGACCCACAGCCAAACTAAAGAGAGATGAAGGCCCACAATGCGGACGTGGAGGGAGAAAGAAAGAGAGAGAGAGAGAGAGAGAGAGAAAGACACTGAGAAACCCTGAATGAACCCAAACAAGAACAAAAAAAACAAAAAAGGACACTAAATAAACATCTTTTGTTTATTGGAGCCAAGTCGTCAATTTGTCTTGAGCGGCGCGGGCGCGGCAGGGAAGAAAGAGGCAAGGCCAGCGGAATGCTGTTGAGCGTAGCAAAGAGGGTGTGGCTGTTACCTGCGTGTGCTGCGATTTGCAGGGTCATGGTCAGTACTCACCTGGTGAGTGTGCTGCCAAAGGGAGGGGGTGCCACAGGGGGCCCTGCCGCCTCACACTCAGCGGCTGACTGTTGATGCTCAGCATCAATAGAGCTGTCTACAGGGGTATCAGCACTGGCAACCTCTATTGCACTGAGGGAAAGAAATAATAGGCTGTTTACCCGCGGTGCCCCCACGGGCCGGGAAAAGAGAGGGAGGAGAGAGAAGGAGGGAGAAGTCGGTCTGAGGGAGGGGGTTCCCTTAACAGGGCAGGAAGGTGACGTGTCCAGGTTTGATTGGTCCATTCACAAGGGTGGATTGACAGTTAGTCCTCGCGGAGGGGCAAAGGGGGAGGGGGTGGGGGTGATTTAAGAATTGTCCAGTTCTCATTCTTCCTCCCTGTGCGAGTAGTGTGGCTTCCATTAAATTCCGGGATGCTGAAATTTAGTCCGTAAAGGCAGTGAAAGGTGAGAGCTTGTGACTTGAGAATAGGAGGGGTGTTTCGGTCGTGGGGGCTGAAACGTCCATTGAAAAAGCACTGACAAGTATATGTGGAAAGCCGCCGAGAGGCGACAAAGATGTCAAACGGGTTCTCAATATTGTCCCTTGTATTTTACACAAAGAAAAATGAGGAATGACCAAATAAAAAAGGTAGTTAAAGCTGGAGGGAATAATTGTGTTAGGCATTCAAATACCAAATTAGGACACGTGCATAAAATGAGGCTCACATTCAACAAGCTCAGAAAATACTGAACGGTGGAAGAAATGGACCAAACCACATTACAAATTGGATTCAAGAAAATACTGCACCATGCTTAAAAATCAAATACTGGTGACAAAATAGCGGAGCTGTCCAGTTGTTACAATTTTGGTCCTGAGACAGCCCGAGCCGTGCCCCCTACCTCCTGAGGGCTGACCTATCCATGCTCACCTGGGGGGTGTGGTGGGAGGGTCTTGTGAGGTAGGTGTGTCTTCAGGGGCTTCCTCGAGTTCAGCGGGGACAGCGGTGAGGGTGGTGGTGGGGGGGGAGGAAGCAGCAGCGGTAGGCGGAGCCTGGTCTTGAGAGGCAGGAGGATCAGACTCCGGTTCCGGCTCGGGGTCCGTCACTGGTTCTGTCCTCACCTCCACAACAGGCTCCTCCTTTTTCACAGTCTACCTCACAACAGACAAACACAGTCAGGCTACATCACACAGGACATTGCATTGGACAGGACAGCACACAGACACACTTTGTGCACATCACTGACAGTCATGCCAACAAATGAGCTCTTTGATTGAAATGTCACACTGATGCATAATAAGTAATTTTAAGATATTAAGATGACGGCACCATCCACGATGACTCAGATTACACTATAAACTGTACACAATACAAAACACTTAACTGTTACAAGTACAGAAACGTCAGTTTCAAATCATTCATTCAACTGACAAACGTATAATGGCACCGAACACATTCAAGGGGGCTTCAAAGTGATAACCCAAATAAACACAGGTGATGGGAAGAAGTAACCAAATAGGCTACCGTCTATGACACAGCAAGTGGACATTCAACTAGCATGCCTAAAAAAAAAAAAATCATCGGCAGAGATTCCAAAGTTGAACGCACCTCATCATTTTCCTCATCTTGTATTACATTTTGTGTTGGCGCCTCCTCTAATGAAGCCCTCTCTGACTCCAGTCCCACGTCGTAAGACTGGATGTACACTGCCCATTCCTCTTCGACCTGTGTACAACCAGGGCCGTCACTCACACACTTCACATATTACAGCAGAACCTCACAGATTCAATGGTCAATTATACCTTTTCAAGCTTCTACTACACAATACATATATATATTCTGTTATAATTACGGACATAAAAAGGTAATAATAAATAAACAAACTGGAAATATACCTCCACTCTATAAATGCATGTTGGATCATTTGAAAACTCATTGCGTTTTTGAGCATAGCAAGCTTCTTAGGAAATGCCATAATGAAACAAAAAAAGGATACCTACTCCTATACAATAAAACACATTCTTTGACACACGGAGAGATGCATTTATTCATAAACGGTGCTATAAGCAGTTTATCTTGAACAGAACAATAAGGAGCTACTAAAATAATTTTTACTTGCATCGCGAAATTGTGCACAATTTATCAACATGAAATAAAATTGTAGAAACGCGTACTCTTCATTCCCCACACTCAAACTCAGAGAATATTCAAAGATCTGCAATGTGCATATTTTGTCATTTAAACGATCTTGAAGCTCAGGTTTAAAGATAGCATTTATTGCAGGTTGTGCTCAATGCTAATGCGGTAGATAACAGAGTGGTATATTTTACGTTATGTTTACTTACCGATAAGAAAACTTTTTCTAAATTGAATTTATCGTTTAATCTCCTTAACATGGTGTGAGAAAAGAAGCTGTGTTTACCTGCCAATGGATTATTCAGATCTTTGGCAAACTTGTTCATCAAGGTTAATTTAATTAAAATGAATGAAAACAGGTTGAGACCAGTGATCAGTTTAAACTGAAGTCTGATACTGGTAACACCGGTATAAACGGTGTTTTAGAGGGAAGAAACACCGGTGTCAAAATAGTAACACTGTGTCAAGCCTACAGGCCACGGCCATTTTTTTTTATGTTCCCTCACTGAAATGGCAAGAATCAGACCTATCATTGTGAACTCAGTCTGGCCCATATATCCTACCATCTAGCGCTGTTCTTGGTCAGAAGCTTTCAGCTTCTCTATAATCTACACACTTGTATTCTTTATGACATTTCAGCTAAACAGTCGGCAGTGTTTTTGTTTCTGAGAGCACAATACAGGTAGCACTTTTTCGCTAAGAGCCGTCAACTGCAAGTTGTTATTATGCTGCGTGCATACACCCACTCGACAATTGAATCACACCCACTGGTCAATTTTGGCACATCACAACTAATTGGGAGCCAATTCCACAAGCGTGAATTATATATGAATCCAATGAGGTCGTGCTTGATTATTGGTTATTAACTTCAAATAAGATTTATAGCTACATTTCAACAACCTGTTAAAACAATACAACAATACAAAAAGCAACTGTTCTAATAAATTACTACACTTTTAAGTTATGAACATGTCAGAATTCCAAATGACCCCCCCCCCCCCTTTCCCAAATGGGCTTGCATCTCCGAGGTTCTCCCATAAATTTCAATGCTTAATAGCTTGACAGATGTCCTGATGCAAAAAAAAATTCGATAGAACACACACTCCATACATTAAATACAGGTGGACACTTACAGAACCGAATCAGATATTTTTGATCAATGGTACAAGGAATATACCCTGGGAATTTAACCAGCAATATTATGGTAAGAAGCCCAGCCAATTACTAGTTTTTAGTTGGAGGAATGCGTTATTACTGCTTTAACAAGGAATATTGATGTATACAATTTCAATCTAAAAGTTATGTTGAACTCATTAATCTGTATTCATTTTAAACAACACTGGACACAAAGGAAGAAGTCACCAAAACTAAGGCAGAGATCTGCAACTTAATGTGGAGTTATTCATGAAGGCATAGCACAGGAATTAATTAAACAAAAGAAACTAAAACATAGGTCATTTCCGCTGTGTCGATAAAAACTCTTTTTTGTTTATTTAACAAACATGTACTCTGTGAGAAATAGCCTTTTCATGCAACCATGATCACCACCCCTATTTACAGAGTAAATTTAATCTTGTGGCAAGAATAATGAGTCTGCCTTTTAAGTCAAGATTCAATTGAATGTCAATAACAACTTAAGAAAAGTTTAAATAATTTTAAGTTAACTTAACATGCCTGATGTACGGAACTACAGCACTCAACAGTACAACAGAGTTCCTGCAGAGACTGTTTGAAGAAGAATTAGCCAATCATTAACACCTAAAAGAATTTAAAACCAGGGAAACAGTGGAACAGAACGATCCTTTAAACATATGACTTCTAACAAAACAGCCCTTATCTACACACCACTATCAATCAGTCTCTGGAGGAATCAATGCGGCCTTCTGGACCCTTCACAGGAGAGACTCCTTTACAGATTAACAGTGGGCCCAATGGAAGAGGGTCTTTAACTGCCACATTACATAACCAGGCCCCTCGCAAAGCCACGCTCAGCAGATCAGGCCTTACATAACCCACAAGACACACCCCTTTTCAGGGGGTCATGAGCATATTTGCCCCCCGCATTCACCGCAGCCCAGCCTACACCCCGTGGAAAGATCTTGCTAAAGGCTGGAGAGCTGGCGCCACAGGGGCCCAATTAAGGGGGGGAGGGTGAAGTTACCTTCTCTTGAGCCCCTTCCTGCGGCTTCGCCTGAGGGCCACTATCCTGTGCAGACTGTACTTGGCTATCGGCGCTCTGTTCTGAACAATCGACATGACGACTGGGGTACCTGTGAAAACAAAGAGGACATTGTGTCAAAGGTTGTCACAACTGGGTTAGTTCTTTCAGGAGAGGCAAGCTGCAGCCTGTTTGGGTCATAACCAGAGCACCGGTGTGGCTCTCTGCACAAAATCACCTGCTCCACTGGACAAGCTGGACATGTTTAAATGGACAGCAGGGCTGGGATAACACGGGCCATAACAGTTGTAATGACAGTACAGATCTGTAAGAACTTAATACAAAGCTGACGCAAATGTCAGAGGACATTTCGTGGAATTTGAACTGCAGTCAATCTGAAGATAAGCTCCACTCCCTGCTGTTGAGCTGAATACCACATCCTATCCTACGGTCATCCACCAATGACCATGAGTCATCTGTAATCGCTCCATTGTGCCATTCACACCAAAACCCACACAATAGAAGAACCAATATAAACTGATGCGTCTGATGCAATGGCTTGTAGACTATTTCAGGCAATCAGGAGAAGAGAACCGGCTTTCTCCATTCCCCTCATGTCTCCACTCACTGGCCCAGGCAAAACGAAATCAGATGCCACCAATAGCACTCATCTTATTCCGATGGGCTTCCACAGATAAGTCTCTATCTCCTACCTTTGTGTATCGACGATAAAGTCTCAAACACACTGAACGCACCTTAATTTGCATCATGTACTACCGCACGTTAAAACACGCCATATTAAGGGGTGTCTGATACTTGCTCTGAGCCCAGATACCCTAACCCAGGTCTTACACAGAGGTGACAGCAGGCAGGCCATATCACAAAGAGGTGAAAACATAAAATCTGGCACAAATCTGACCAGTTTTTAGGAAGTGTGTGCAAAGCCTAAAAGAAAAGTCTGGAAAAAAAGCAAAATGACCTCACTCTGGGAGATAAGACAGTGGAATAGCCAGGCAGCAGGGAGGCCCAGGCCCCCTTTATCTTATCAGGAGGGTTAAAGTCAAAGTGATGTGGAGGCAGGCGGTATGGCATTGGAGTGAAGGTCTTCTGAGTAACATGGGTGTCCCAGCTGTCCTTCTCCCTCGCTCTAAACCCACACCAGAAACCTTTCAACAGCTGCACTGCCCAAAATGTTCCTACCAAAACATCACAATGCCAACGATCAATGGGTAATGGAGAACTTCCCTGGAAGGACGAAGGGGATTTGAAGATGTAAGAGTAGATCACATTGCTAAAACAGGCACTGCCTCATTGTCTGTGCAAATAGGACTCTCATACCCCTTTCACACACAAAACCCGGGAATGACACAAGATATTGAACACAGGTACGACCTGCATTTGACCCATTCACACCACACTATGGTCACGGATAAGTCCTGGGTCATGGTCATTCACACAAGACCCGGGCCTGCACGTTTACTTCTGTACCCATTCCGTTTTTTCCTGCTAATACAGCGAGTTTGGTAGCCAGCTGGGTAGTGGATACAAGGCAGTTTGCCATTACGCTGGCTTAACCACTTCGCACAGATGCCTAGTGACCAGGACGCCGGCGCCAAGATTTTGCTGAGACATTCGTTGCTCCTGCAGTCAAACTATGAGTGGAAACAACAAACTCTGTGTTTTATCTTTATTGGTACACGATTTGTGACAACTCTGCCGAATACGGAGTTTCTAAGTGTCACTATTTTCCCATAGCAAGTCCATTTAACAAGCAACCCCCCACCCAGTCTCGCCTGCTATACCTACCCATGCCTAACACAGTGGACAATAGTCTGTGTTCATAAATATATTTATTCATCATGCGGGTCATTCCATATCAAATCACCCAAAGGGTCCCAGGTCACCTTCTCAGATTCCCCTGAAAAAAATCCAAACTTATAGAGAAATCCCAAATATTAGGTCTGTATCTCTAATAGTTTTGAAACTTCTGACATTCATAGCTCCTTTGATATGGCATGTATAGCTTTGAAACTTTGTGACTATGGCTAACTTTTTCTGTAGAATTCAAAAATGTACATGGTAAAACTATGAAAATGATGGTTAACTGCCCACATGGTCAAATGAGGACATGAAAATAGGCAATTTTGAGGAAATTTGTAAATCGAGCACATTTCAAAAAATTATTCTGATACTCCTATAACAGTAATAAATATGGGTACTACATACACATGGCCTAATATTTCATAAATGATAGGAAAAATCTCTGAGTGCTTTATCTAGCATACTGTTTGAGTGAGAATCTCTCAAAGGGGGTGTCATTTTGTTACGTTTTGAATTTTCGACCATTTTCAGAGCCTTGTAGGAGGAAAAGTACATCAAAGCTATACGCACATGCCATATCAAAGGAGCTATGAATGTCGGAAGTTGGACTGAAAGGCTCGTTCGGCAAAATGCATAAAATTAATTTAAATTTCAAAGGGCTGTAGTTTCAAAACTATTAGAGATACAGACCTAATATTTGGGATTTCTCCATAAGTTTGGTATAGGAGTACCTGTGGATTTTTTCAGGGGAATCTGAGAAGGTGACCATCGGAAATTTTTCTCAAACTGGGTGATTTGATATGGAATGACTCATGTAAAATTAAAATTCCGTCATATCAACAAGATACACCCAACAATAGCCTGATTGTATGCCAAAAAAGCAGTGAAAAGCCGTGCTCACTCAAATGCAAAATAAACGTGAAATTATTGTGTCATTATACCACGTCAATCTACTATCAATATCTGCTACTAAATATGAAATAAACATACAATCCTACCATTGGTTTTACACAGATGTTCTTTTCAAAATGCGGTGGTCATTTATTATCTTGGACAATCTGTTTGAGAAATACACACAGTTTAGCACGTTATTACACTATCAGAACGTCTATGCACCAAACTCCATATGCCCTACCTGCAGCTCTTAAGTATTTCACATCATTCCGGTTTTATTCACAACTGTTTTATCCGATAGAGGACAGTATATCCTTCTCAATGGTGTTTGCTATTTTTTTCTTGGATGCTTTGAACAATAAATTACAGCCCAGCGTAACAGCATTTTTAATCTAGTCAATGTACTATGATGCAAACAGCTGCAGAAAACGCATTTGCTGATGGGAGTTTTTCATCCACAATATGAAAAGAAGTACTGCTTGTAATATGTGGTTCTTCTCACTGGCTAAATATGTGCATTAGTTTTTCCACTCGATCACTGTCTTCTCCAGTAGGCTATGTTAGATATGGTTATTTTCGCATTTTCAGTGCATTTCACACACTGTAGTGTAAGCATTCATTGCCCGGTCATGTTTTATGTTTGCTGTACCGACTTTTATTGAAGCTCGTCTTAGCATTGTCTTTGGCAGCATTTTCCTGTTGGTGGAATATTATTATATATGGTAATGTTATCGTACATAATATATAGGCTATAAGAATCTTCCTGGTCTATACTTAGGGCACTTAGGAAAATACTAATTCCAATTTACTGTGCGCTGAAATGCGCTAGATGAATGTAACATTTTCCTGGGAGTCATTATGAATGGGAACATTTATAAAAAAAATAATAATAATTTTAAAACTTTTTAAAAAACTACAAAAAAAATGCAATCCCAGGGCAAAAGCATACATACTGTAGAGTACAGGAAAAAGTGATGTTTTATTGAGGTACAAGAGTGATTGATGATTAGGCTACATATTTAGGTGTGTGTCACAGTGTGATATCAATGTTTTCATGTTAAACCATTAGAAGGGGCAAATGTATATGCTTTATAATGGACAAAACTAATTTAATTCATTTTATGACATGTATTGGATAGGGTTTGGGACCCATAGATATCTACCACCTATACTGATGAAAAGATTCCCACTTGAAAATGATGCAAAATGAGTTTTACGATGCAAAACGGTTGATTTGTAGTTTAATATGTCATTATTTTATGATTTAGAGTAGTGCACAATTTAGCCATTTGACCAACAGGGAACACTGCCTATATTTTGCATCATAGATCTTTAGTAGTTCAGCATATTATCCTCGGATTTTGCACACATGTGGACACGGAGTATAAGATATAGGAAATGTATAGATTTACCCTTTTCACATATGTAGCTCTCAGTACGTAAAAAGAAACAAGAAACATTTTTCCAAAGTTGCTTTGCATTTGTGGCACTTTATTTTGACTTAAATTATGAAAATAAACAAATCGAAGTTCATATTGTAAATGGAACAACTGTCTGGTTTCATTTAAGCCATTTACCAAGTTTCTGTGATGCTCACACCTGGAGTTATAAAGCCTTAAACAGAGCAAGCACCCCCTAAATAGGTGAGAATTGACCAAATTTGCCATCTCCTGAACACCTGAATCGATAGCCCATTGATGTGCTCCTAATCTTACAAATGTAAAAACTGTCACAATACTTTAGTTGTTATTTAGTAGGCTATTTGCCATTACATAGCCCATTTACCTGTGACAACTGAGCAATCCTCTTATTGCGTTAATCTAGTCTATAGCGAAAATGAAGACAATTCCACAGTTGTTCAGTTCTAAATACATTCACATGAATATCTTACGATTTCCATCATTTGCATAAGTTTCAGAACATCGTTTCTCCAGTTAAAGACATGACAATATCAAGGGTCAGTCAGATAGCCTAACCCGGGTCACCCCTTTCACACCGAAGAAGAGTCCGACCCGTGTAAATCCCAGAGCAGGGTCGTGGAACTGAGTCTGATAACGCGGGTTTACCCATTCACACCAAAGGCGTGAAAGGTGTATAAGGCTATGTTATTTCAAGATCACAGGCCAAGCATAAAAGTTGGTTGTACGACCAACCAATGTTTGCCTCATGTCTGACGTTGTCAATCTCTGCACGCCCAACATAAGCCCGACTGACATCGGCTGCACCAGCTCGACGTACGACAGATGTTCACATGCAGAGGCAGGTGCAATACTCCATATTTGCATACTGCGGAACTAAAGTTAGCTGGTTTCTTACAAAATGGCTGATGCAAAGCCATGAAAACCACATCTTTCAGATGAAGAAATGTGTTGTTTTATTGATTTGTTTGCTCAAGACAAAGATATATCGTTGTCCACATGTAATAATTCAAACGCAAATCAAAAGAAGAATAATCTGCGGTTGCGCCCAGAGAAGCGCGGTTCCTTGAGGGAGCGGCAATTGGCGGCTGCTCCAGGGGTGGGGGGAGGGACTCGGAGAGAATCATCGTACATAAGATAGCCCTGGGCGAGCAGGAATTACGGTTAGGAGCTCGAGGAGTCGCGCCCTCTTTCCTGCTACCGGACGAAGGGGTTGTAGCAGCGATTCTCTAGCGGTTGCTACACGGAGGGAATTGAATTGCATAGGGTCCGAAATTTGGAAAAAAAGGAGAAAAAAAATAAAGAAAAAAAGAATAATAATCTTGAATTGTCATTACTAGGGTTGCCACCCATCCCCTTGAATATGTAATCACCTGTATTGAAGTATAAAATCTGGCGCTCCCTATTGCATCATTACATCATATGTTCCATATTTTGCTACAAACCGTTCCTCCCACCCACACACACACACAATTGTGAGAATAACATAATCATGAATAAAATAGAAAACCAGCTTCACATGAAATAGTTCAGACATGCAGAATCAGAGTGGTAGCACGCAATGCAGCAAGCACAGCTCCACTGTGTGTTTGTTTTTGTGTGGCAGAGGTGCAAATGTTGTCAATTGTTGTTATCTATCCTTATACAGCAACCTTACATGTCTGCCCAAATTTTCTGATGGGAGGTTTCCTTTTATTCCAGCATTTATGGTGGCACTCCTAGTAATTACTGCAGCAGTCAAGGTTAGGCCCAGCTTAAGCCTATACCGTACTAGGCGTAGATTGAGCAACGCCGGACGTTTGTTAGCATCCAGACTATGCCCGACTGAACATCCGACATTAACACTTAGTCTCGACTCTCGGGTGTAAAGTTTTTATGCAACCGGCTCTTGGCGCGTTACAGTGGACTAACTGGGATTCTCAGCCTTCATATTGTGCGTCTAGTTTTCAATTACGGTGAAGACATTGTGGCACACTGCCGTACTATTAGTTATCGGTCAAACTGTCAGCACCCTACTGTGCAAATGGAGTCCTGACTGGAGGGGAAAAGATGTGGACTGAAGGAGGGCAGAGTTTCTAGGAAATCAACCATGAATAGCCTGCATTCAGGGGCACCTGAGGCTGCACACAAGGACACAGACGGCCCAGGTTGTTTGTTTACTTCTAACAGCAATTAAAATGGACAGATATCATATCACACACCTCAGTTTATACTAAAGTACTTGTTGACACCGTGGCAGCCAAATATGTTTGAAACCAAAGTAGCAGTAAGGATGGCGATTCATTCCTAAGCCAAACAGAAGGTGGTTTTCCCGGATCCGTGAGAGCAAAGTTCTCTGGGCAGTGATTGGACAGCTTTGTCACCCACATTGCCGTGGTTACAGAGCCTGCCTGAGCCCTGTCAGGAGGCAGAGTGTGAGGAACAGCTGGGTCTGCGATTGTCACCTCAGTCACCCACTGAAACCAGAGAACATCACCTTGACAAACCATCAATGTCACCCCAACCTGAGGACCAGAATACACATGTTCACACACTGCCTTTTCCCCTTCAAGCCACTGGGAAGTTACCAGGAAAGCATGAACCACCGTCAATTCCCCTCTCACATATAATAAAGAATCCATTTAGACCTACAGCATTGAGTCATAAAAGCAGTTACTCTTCACAGGCAAGTTACCTTAAAGGTACAGCAATCAGCCAACACAGGCTCCATTATAGGAGCATTTAATCAACTCTGATAAATATGTTGACCTTGTTTGACGCACATGTGGACACCTGATCTGAGGCCCGCATACTTCAATGCATAGATATCAGGGTGTCATACCCATACATATATGGTGATTCCATATGGGGTGACAGGCATGAAATATTGACTGAGAAATTTGAGACCCAGCATGCAAATATTATACATAAGAGCCTGGAGTTAATATAAGCACTGCCAAACATAGACCTTTTGCTTTAGCATAAGCGCCGCTTCAAATGTCAAGTATGTAAAGGTTGATGCACTGGTAAATACATGTACCGAGTCCACGGCTCCACGTCAATGACATACAACTTTTTCCCCTTGTTTACTGTATGCACACATAATGTATGCAGATGAATGTGGTTGAAATGAGCCGAATCGGCAGTAGTGGAATCAGCCAGTACCATGATAGTACTGCCATTACACATACATAAGTCCAAACATTAACATTTATGAAGCTTCTATTGTTTGAGTATTGCGAAACCAAAAGGGGGGGGGGGGGGGGGGTAACAGTTTTGGGTAAAATATTAAACACGCATCATAACTAGACATATTACAAAGCGTTGCGGATCAACCCTTTCATTACACTTTGAAAATATATGACCTTAACAGAAGGAGTAATTGACAGTATTCAATTTGCAGTTCCGTAAGGTCTCACCCTTTCATCTGTATACGCAGTACTCACATTAATAATCTCTGTAAACATCACCACTATGATGAGGCAAGCTGCATTACGGTTTGCCTACCATGGTGAAATAAGAGCTGAGGAGGAAGCTGCCATGACGATATTTACATGGGCCTCTTCACCTGCACTCAACTGATCGTAGCTCCTCAGTACTGTTCATTTCTTACCCCTTAGCTAATGTGATGTACATGTGAGCAGGTGTTTCCTCACCAGTTACACAATTCTGAGTTCTCCAGCATTTAATGATCTGGCTATAACCGGTGTTCCGTAAAATATTTAGGTGACCATAACATCCCGACTCAAAGCAGCTGGAGAGAGACGAGCCGCAGCGGGCAACAGTGTTGAGTTCTGAGTAAAAAATAGAAATGTGGACAGATGACCATTGGGGAAAGACTCTGATTGGCTAAGGCAGCCTAGTTACTATATCATCACGTAAATTCAGCTGCCTTGGCCAATCGGAGATGACTATACCTGTAAATTAGGCACAAGGCCTTAGATGGCTTCAGTGAAAACCCTGCTGTGAAGATCAAACCAATCTGTGGCATGAAGGAACATTATAAGCATGTGAAAGCATGTGAATGACATATGTGGGGCAAATTAGGTTTCAAAGCCGGTTCAGTCTGTGTTAGCTGTGCATGAAAGAAGCGGCGAGATGAGTAGGTCAAAAGGAGGAAACACGCCTTTTGACATTCCTGTTTGTATTTCCATAACATACGGTAGAGAGAGAGAGAGCCCCCAGCCATAGATAGATTTACATACAGTAGGTGCAGCCCTCCACTCAACAGGGATACATGCCATGCTCAACACCGGCAAGTCAAATAGCATTCCAAATCTACTCACCTGCTCTGAGATTTCCATTCATGAGTAAGCTCAATAGATGACTGGACAGAAATCTGCTGTAACGGTGATTACACCTGCCTGGGAGAGTGGGGCTACTTTGCAGGTGTGCAGAGCTAAGACAGTGCTGCAGTCATGCGCAGTGTGGGAGCCAAGATGTCCGTCTCCACCAGCTCATTACTCAACAACCAGCACACACACACACACACACAAAGTACAAACTGTCCCTGTGTCAGGAACCCTTGAAACTGCACTCAACTGAAGATACTATCACCTAAGAAAAAGGCAACCTCTCAACAAACAGTAATAGAAAATGCTGCCTGCCATTTTAGAATGAATTTGAAGAATTAACCTGAATTCAAATAGCAATACACTGATAAAGAAACGTATTTTTTTTATTTATTTTTTTATTTATCATAAAAAATAACCAAGTTCAAGGCTGTTATAGAAAGGCATTTCTTAGAGATGTGAAGCATTTTTAAGGCATGCATAAACATGTGTATCTCACAGAAAAAAGCTTTGTGCATGAAAAGAGCAGACTGGTATTTTAAGTCAATATATGTCGGGCCTCTTCTCTGCAGCTTAAAGAAAGCGAACCCCAGGCTGGAGTCAGCAGATCAGCCGTGTCTCGTTTCCTGCTTCTGCGGGCCCCGCGTGGGGGGAGGGGTACCAACAGCCCAAGCGCATATTTGCTTGTGCTCTAGTTACTTCCAGCAAAAATGAGAAGCTTATGCTAAAGCGCCCCAGCTAAGCTTCAGTGACGCTTGCAGCCCGAGGCGCTAACGCAAAGGCCTTTCGGCCGGATGCCGACCCCAACGCGAGCCTCATCTCTGACACGTTCAAGTCTCCGCAATCAAGAAAACACCTTATCGCTTTTCTAAATTACATAGGAAAGTAGAAAGACAGTTGAGGTCAAACACAGTTCTGAAAAGGGTACATTTTGAGGTAAATCAAACAATGAGCTCTATCATAAATCACTTATAGTTTCAAGGAATCCATAATTAACAGCACAGCAAATCTGAGGCCTCCCCGCCCATACACAGCAGCTCAATCCTCAAAATGTTTAGCATGTCACTCAAAGCATCGTGACAAGAGCACAGGATACCCATGCCTGGTCGTTTTCTCACCCCCACTGCACAGTTCTGGAATGACCAAAGCCCTACCTTTTTTGGCACCATGGGGGCCACTGAAGGCACCAGAGAGGACAACAACATTTCAAAGCTGTGGAGTTAGTGGCTACACTCCAACACACCTACTGTTTTACTCAATGGGAAGTGAGCAGTTGTAAAGAGTTCATGATCATAAAGTAATGTTCCCCAAATATGTAAATACACAGCGCTTTCCATGCCATTAAATAGCAGCAGTGAACTACCACTTCCATAACCAGGAATGCTGCCACTCAACATGCGCCAGACCCTCGCATTAAACTCTACCATACATGTTCTACTCTGTGGCTCCAGAATAAACATGCTTGGCAAGCCAAACTTTTCCTAACAATCTTGAGCATGCACTATCAAGACAGTGCATTGGTTAGCACTGTCCCCTCGCAAAAAAGAGGTTCCGGGCTCCAGTCCCAGTCCCAGTCCCCTCTCTGAGTGGAGTTTGCATGCTCTCCCCGTGTTCGTGTGGGTTTCGTCCGTGTACTTTGGTTTCTGGGTACATGTATGTCAGGCTAGGTATACTGCTGCCATTGCCCTTGACCAAGGCACTGGCCTCAGAACTGGAGTTGGTCCCCGGGCGCTGCACTGTGGCTGCCCAGTGCCCGCTGCTCCCAAGTAGTTAGGATGGGTCAAATGCAGAGGACAAATTAGCCCACATTGGTCAATAAAGTATAGTCAGAGGTAAGTTGGTGTAACACTTTGAGAGATTTACCTAACTTACAATTTATAATAACTCTAATATATCCATACACATTTTATGTTTATTAACAATTCAACAATATTTTTCCTCAGGCCGTAACACCTTGGCGCATAAGTCCCGCCGGGACCTTTTTTGCTCAACTGAGACATTCGTTGCTACTGCAGCCGAACTATGATTGGAAATCACAAACTCTGTGTTTTAAATTTATTGGTAGACGGTTCGTGACGATTTCTGCCGAATACGTAGTTTCTAAGTGCCACTATTTCCCTGTAGCAAGTCCATTTATCAAGCAACCCCCCACCTAGTCTATACCTACCTATGCGTGACATAGTGGACAATAGAGTCTATGTTTGAGTTCATAAATATATTTATTCATCATATAAAATTAGAATAACGTCATAGCAACGAGATAAACCCAACAATAACCTGATCGTATGCCAGAAAAGCCGTGAAAAGCCCTGCTCACTCAAATGCAAAATAAACTGTGAAAGTAGCCTACTATCTCATTCTACCATGTATTCTACTAGCAATATATGCTACTAAATATGAAATAAATATACAATCCTACCATTGGTTTTACACATCGAGATGTTCCTTTCAAAATTCAGTTGTCATTTATTGTCTGGTACAATAAATGACATAGCCCCATGCCCTGTAAGCCTGTCCCATGCATTACAGTTCACTCTGGTTTAATTGTCGGCTTTTTTATCCAATAGAGTACATTATAACCTTCGCAACGGTATATGCCAAGTCTTTTTGGGTGCTTTGAGCAATTTACTACAGCCCAGCGTAACGGCAGTTTTCATTTTAACTGTCCAGTAATACGCAAGCGATATACAATACGCATTATGCAGGGGAATTTCCCTTTTGCGATATGTAAGTATTTTTGCTTCTAAAATACCGTTGGTCTCGCTGGCTACATACGTACCTTCGTGTTTCCACTCGAGCACTGTCTTTCCAATATGTTTGATAACCCTGTTGTTATTTTCGCATTTTGAGTGCATTTCACATACTGTAGTGCAATCGTTAGCTAAATGTATTTTTGAAGTAGGCTACCGATGTTCATTGAAGATATAACATTTGGCAGCATTTTACAGATGGTGGAAAACTATTTTATGTTCATGTTATCATACATAATATAGGCTATGGCAGGGGTGGGCAACTCCAGGCCTCGCGGGCCGGTGTGTATGCAGGTTTTTGCTGCCACCAGTTAACAATTATTTAATTAGCCCAATCGTTTACATGATCTGATATTTTAATCTACATATCCGCGATATGAACAGCAGCTGATGAATGTTCTTGTGCCGGTATGCGTGTATTGTAGCGTTTTATCGTTCTGTAATTGACGAGTGAATCGTGATTGTGTGTATGACTAATTAGCTGATTGAGCCGTGGTAACTGGTGGCAGTAAAAACATGCATACACACCGGCCCGCGAGGCCTGGAGTTGCCCACCCCTGGGCTATGGCGTATACGAGTCTCTTAGGGCATGACAAATGCTCATTCCAATTTACTGTTGCGCTGATATGTGGTAGATTAAGGTAAAAATTTCCTTGGGGTCATTATGAATAGGAAAACTTAAAAGATTAAAAGAATACAGAAAAATGCAATCCCAGGACAAAAGTATACATACTGTAGAGCAGGGGTTCTCAATCCTGGTCCTGGGGGACCCCTGTGTATGCTGGCTTTCGTTGCAACCGCAGTTGCAATCCCAGAATTTTAACAAGCTGTTAATTTTTCTTAATTAGGTGCTTGTCATGTTTGGAGGAATTATTCACCCTCTTAAGCCACATTATATCAGAAATAGCTATGGATGCCATGTAGAATAAACACCCCATGTTCACATTGTGCTATATTATTTAAAAAAGATAAGAAAATTATTTAACAGATCCATTTAAAGACTGATTTGAATCAATAGGCTCCTAATTGGTGAAAGTGTGGACACATGGCCACTAAAATTAACCATTTCGTAGATAATGAAGAATTCAAACACAAAGCAAATGATAACGAGCCAAACCTGCATTGTCTTAAGCTTAAAGAAAAAATTGAGTTAAACACATGTGTTCAACAACCTAATTAGGAGCCTATTGATTCACTTCACTCTTTCATTTGAGTGAAAATACATTATTTTGTAACCTTTTCTTATGTAATTGTTGCAATATAGCACAATAAGCACAATGTGAACATGGGGAGTTTGTTCTACATGGCATGCATAGCTATTTCTGACATAATGTGTCTTAAGTGGGCGAATAATTCCTCCAAACATGAAAAGCACCTAATTAAGAAAAATTAACAGCTTGTTAAAATTCTGGGATTGCAACTGCGGTTGCAACGAAAACCAGCATACACAGGGGTCCCCCAGGACCAGGATTGAGAACCCCTGCTGTAGAGTACAGGGATGTTTTATTAAGGTACAAGAGTGAATGATTAGGCAACATATTTAGGTGTATGTAACACTGTGATATCAATGTTTTTTATCTTAAGCCACCAGAGGGAGCAAATGTGTATGCGTTATAATGTACAAAACTAATTTTATTCATTTTATGACATGTTTTGCATAGGGGTTTTGGACCCATAGATATCTACCCCCCTATACTGCTGAAAATATATAATTCTCACTTGGAAATTATGCACAAGTGAGTTTTATGAGCCCAAAATGTTGATTTGTAGTTAAATATTTCATAATTTGTTTTTATTTGCAGCAGTGCACAATTTAGCCATTTGGATAGATTTGGAGACACTAATGGACAACAGGATACACTGCTATATTTTGCATCATAGACCTTTAGTAGTTCTGCATATCATCCTCAGATTTTGCAAAACTTGTGGACATGGAGTTTATGATCCAGGAAATGTATATACATTACCGATTTCACTTATGTAGCTCTCAGCAAAATTTAAAAAAAAACTATTTTAAAATTTTTTTTTCCAAAGTTTCTTTGCATTTGTGGCACTTTATTTTGACTTAAATTATGAAAATAAACAAATCTAAGTTTGTATTGTAAATGGTACACCTGTCAATTTACCAAGTTTATGTGATGCTCACACCTGGAGTTATAAAGCCTTAAACAGAGCACCCCTAAATAGGTGAAATTTGCCATCTGCGCCAAGGGGTTAATTGAGAGAGAACTTGGTGCAGTGATAAATTTAGCCTACATGGCATATTACTGTACATGCAACCAGCTCCCGTCAGATTAAAGAAGCTGGCCAAGCATAATGAAGCTTTCCTCATTCTCTAAGGCACAGGTGGGATCAGCAAAGTTTAGTAAGGCCGTGGGTCAGGAGCTTTTCTTGAGACAAACGGCCCGTCATGTTGTAGGGGCTTTTAGGAGCCTTAAAGGTGGTTTGTCCACTTTAACCAGTTCCAGATGAAATCCTGGCAAATGCTAGGTGCTCCAACATGATTCTGTCCTCACTGAAGGCCAAACTGTGCCTTGAACCCCAAGAGGAACAAATAAACATGTTAAGTTAAACGTGTTAATGTACAGTTGCTCCCCAAATAGCAAAAAGGAACATAGTGACAATAGTGGATGGATTCAAGCATGTGTAACGTCAGATGTTTTTCGTGTGGATTTCACAAAGCTGAGTTGCAAAACTCAATATACTCACACAAAACAATAATAATCTCTGCCAAGAAGCCAGTAAGTGACCTGGTACCTGCATTTCTGCACTTACAGGGGCCATACCAACAGAGCAAATCGAGAGCCAACCTCAGGTAGAAAGGGAACCCCTTGCAAGTTCTCCTGTAAAAGCCCTAACAGCTGGCATTGTGAGCTGACCAGGCACAGATAAGGTAACAAATGCCTTGGTTCTTGTGGTTCTTTCTCCTCCCATATAACACGTTGACTTCCTGTCTGCCGTGCTGCCTCTGACGTTCATAGCGGGCCAGCAGCATTAAGGTGCTTCGCTAAGAGCGTGTTAGGCTAGCGGCCTAACTCCCGCTAAAGAAGGTAATCTCATGTGTTTAATTAAGACAATTAAAGTGACCGATCTGCTAAGTATAGCATGAACAAGTGCTGTGATGGTTCTGTAGTCATTTCTTTCAGAGAAATCTCATTAGCTGGCCTAAGGCAAGCACAATTCTACTTGGGAGGTCCCCACAAGGGATCGGTGTTTGTATTTTGGAAAGTGTGGTGAAGTTTCCCAGTCAGTAATATTGCAAAGGTTATATTTGGGAGTGCCATCTATGCTAAATGAATTGCAGAAACAAATCTGTAAGATGTCCTGATCTGATTTTTAAACATTACATTTACAAGGGAAAGAGACAGACGAGACATCGATATCTTAGTGATGACAGGCATGTTCCTGAACATTTAATAGCATTATTTAGTTTCTTTATTTCCCTTAATACAGATGTATGTGTAGCCTATACTGACAAGCCAGTTTGAATATTCAGGGCAAGTTACAATAAGGATTTAGTCATTGTGTACAAGGCCACTGGCTGCTTGAATTAATTTTGGCTTGGTTTCACCAGATCCTGGCAGTCAGGGTTGGGTACATAAAGGATGTGGCTTGATGAGAACACACTGCCACGTCTCAGGTTGTGCCTGATCACCTCTGGTTATTGATTAGACAGAACACTACAGCTGCTTATCTACAGACTCCAGCTCTACCAAAGAGGCCCTGTGCTAAGAATAAGGACTTAATCGTGTACAGAGGGGCTCTTTGACCTTCGTTCTGCTTACCACCGCAAAGTCATAAGTTAGAAAACTTTTAGTCAGAAGGAATGCATGTGACATCAATGTCAGGGTTGAGACCAGGCAAAGTGTACCAGAATAAAACACAAATAGAGTCACTGCTAGCCTTTCAGGTCAATTTCCTCTCAAATGTTCCTCTCTTTCCACTCAAATCCCTTTTATTGTGCAAAGTCAAAGACAATAAATTACTGATTTGAGGGAAATTTAACCAACTGTAAATCAGACCCGGGCCAAATATTGAGTGAAATAATTTCCAATAATTCTGCTGTTCTTGACTGAGCTTGCCTAATACAGGGGCACAAGTCTGAATACAAAACGTAGGCAGGCTCCATCAAGCCTCAAAGTATTTGAATAGATTTCAATAGTATTTGAGACTGTGTGTTGTGAGTAGTGTGTACCCAACAGATTTTATAGATGGTTAGTGAGACGCGATTTAGTTCACGCCGATGTTCAGTAATTAATGTTATACGTAAATAGTTATCGATCTGTCACTACTGTGGCCAGCGGCACTTTCAATAGGTTAGCTAGACTGGCTAACCCTAACCGGCCGCCCAATCATAGACAGCCGCAATGCCATATCTGATGGCAATGAAACAGCGTGGAATGGCGGAAATTTCTACTTGCCTGTACCGACAACAGGAGAATATAATTCACTTGTCCCATCACGCATTCTACTTGTCCCGGATAAGCACACAAGCCTTCATTTCCAGGCCTAAAAGGTATGAGGTAAAGGAGTGTCAACGGTTTATGGTATTTCAAATAAAAACTGCCTAGTCTGCTCACTTAATTCCAGGTTTGAAATGGATTAGAATAGCTAAAAAGATATTTGTACCATTTAAATGTCACATAAAGCCTCCTGCTGTGAAATACCCTCCACCAAGTGCTGAACACCCTTACGGAAAAAGAACATACTGCAATATATTGTAAATATATCAAAATTATCTTCACAATATATTTAAAATATACTGCAGTATATTACATTTACATAAGGGCAGGCAGAACTATGAAGAGCTTTTCATATCCTAATATTTCAATCAGGGTTTACAATGGGTGAAATTTCCCTTTTAAAAGGCATCTCAGCCTTGCCCTTACTCTACCTCCAGCTCTCCACATCTGGAGATTAGACTCTCTGGCAAAGACAGAAAACTATTGTACAAGGCCATGACCATGGCTCATTAGTCGTTCATCCTGTAAGCCACCATCTGAACAAAAATAAACCATTAGATGCAGCTGTATGAGCCCATAAGCAAACCCTCATCATTTCATC
Source organism: Synaphobranchus kaupii (assembly GCA_029718625.1). Classification (NCBI taxonomy): domain Eukaryota; kingdom Metazoa; phylum Chordata; class Actinopteri; order Anguilliformes; family Synaphobranchidae; genus Synaphobranchus; species Synaphobranchus kaupii. Next base: position 102,841,272 of record CM056377.1, on the reverse strand, counting down.
AGAAAGAAGTGAATGGGGGGTGGGGGCAGGATTAAAAGATTATGCAGAATGGCCCCGTTATCTGCCCCCATCACTGCAGGAGTGGCCCCGATTGGCCAGCCTCCTCGACAGCACTGGCAGAGCCCTGATCAGACCTGGCAGTGTGCTGTCGGAGGAGTGGCTTTGCCTGTGGATACTGAAAAGCCACGTGGCCGGATACAGCCTTGATGCGGAGCCCACTGAGGGCAGTCTGCCAGGGCAGTCCAGAAAAGTAGGACAGTGCAAGGCTGGGCATAAGCTCAAGCAAAATCATTGTCACTGGATCAGGAGGCGCTGCTCTCATCGGTCAGCCTTCTACATGCATAAAAAAACCACATCCAAAATCCAGCTCATCCTTCTTAATCCCTGTCACTTGTGCATCATCGCCTAGGTGTGGGTGTGGCTGAACTAATGCCTTGCTAATGGACAAATTACAGCGTCAACATCTTACTGGTCTCAATACATTAGGCCTCTAACTACAATGCCATATCATGATAGGTTTAACAACGAGTGCTTGGAAGAGTACATACAGACACAATATCCAAATGAACAATTAAAGCATGACCGTAGGCAAATGTGCAGCCGTGACTGAATGCAAGTCAGCATGTTTCATGTGTGTCGAGAACTTTGTAGCACGGTTACTGCAGGTACTGAAGGTCATGTACTGTGAAACTAAAGATCCTATTGCACCATTTTTGATCCCGTTTTTGTCGTATGAAAGAAATGTACATACGGTGCATTCCAAATGTATTTGGACAGTGACACCTTTTTGTTGTTGTTTTTGCTCAGTACATTGGGACTGACTATGAGGTTAGTGCAGACTTTCAGCTTCAATCTGAGGGTGTTTATATCCCTCTATATATATATATATATATATATATATATATATATACAGTCAAGCCGGAAAGTCTCCCCACCCCTTTCACCTTCTCCACGTTTTATTACGTTACAGACATATTCCAAAATTGATTAAATTCATTTTTTCCCTCAAAATTCTACACACAACACCCCATAATGACAATGTGAAAAATGTTTTTTTGAGATTTTTGCAAATTTATTAAAAATAAAAAACTAAAATTTCTCATTTACATAAGTATTCATACCCTTTGCTTTAACGTATTTTTAAAGTATCATATTTCATATTTGGTCGCATATCCTTTACATGCTGTTACTTCCTGAAGTCTGTGACCATCAACATCAAAAAAACTGTCGATATCTTATTTTCAGGTACTGTTACAAGTGATACTATAACCTCTCTGCATTTGAATGGATCTCTATGGAAATTGGGGGGTGAGACTAGATTCAGCTGTAAATTACACTGGTACAGTATGGAACACATGGCTGGCTAAATGGCTGTAAGTTATCAAGGGTCTGAGCTATCAAACGAGCCCCAAACCATCACTCTGTTGCCAGATATGGAGTAGATGTGGATGGATCACTGCAAGGGTTATTTCTCCGGACTCATTTTCCTATAGAACTCTATGGGGAAAAAAGTCAGGAGAAACAACCCTTAAAGTGATCCATCCACATCTACTCCATATCTGACAACAGAGTGATGGTTTGGGGCTCGTTTGATAGCTCAGACCCTTGATAACTTAGAGCCATTTAGCCAGCCATGTGTTCCATACTGTACCAGTGTAATTTACAGCTGAATCTAGTCTCACCCCCCAATTTCCATAGAGATCCATTCAAATGCAGAGAGGTTATAGTATCGCTTGTAACAGTACCTGAAAATAAGATATCGACGGTTTTTTGATGGTGATGGTCACAGACTTCAGGAAGTAACAGCATGTAAAGGATATGCGACCAAATATGAAATATGATACTTTAAAAATACGTTAAAGCAAAGAGTATGAATACTTATGTAAATGAGAAATTTTAGTTTTTTATTTTTAATAAATTTGCTAAAATCTCCAAAAAACTTTTTTCACATTGTCATTATGGGGTGTTGTGTGTAGATGTTTGAGGCAAAAAATGAACTCAATCTATTGTAGTATAAGTCTGTAACGTAATAAAACGTGGAGAAGGTGAAAGGGTGGGGAGACTTTCCGGCTTGACTGTATATAGAACCATGTGGCAATTGTAGCCCTTTTCATACCTAGTTCCTGCATTTGAGGGAACCAAAAGTAATTTGACGACTGGCTGCTCAGCCGTTTCTTTTCATCATTGCTTCATGCACAAGAGAGCTAACAAAAGGTCTAGAGTTGATTCTAGGTCTGACGTGATATTTGCATTTGGAGTCTGTTGTTCTCTCTCCACATGAGGACCAAAGAAGTGTAAATGCCAGTAAAGCAGGCCATCATGAGGCTGAAAAATCTGACTAAACCAATCAGACGCATAGCGAAAACATTATGTTAGTCGAAATCAACTGATAGGTACATTGTTCAGAAGCAAGAATGCACTGGTGAGCTCAGGAATTGCAAACGACCTGGCAGACCACGGAAGACCAGGGTAGTGAATGACGGAAGATAATGTTGAAGAGAAACCCCTTTTCAACTGTTGAACAGATCAAGAACATTCGAGGATGTAGGCGTAGATGTGTCAAAGATTGCCATCAAGAGACGACAACACCAGCATAACCTCAGAGGGTACAGCACAAGATACAATCCCCTGTTAAGCCTCAAGAATAGAACGGGCAGGTTATAGTTTGCAAAAAAAGTACAGTAAAAACCTGTAGCGTTCTGGAACAACGCGTTATGGACAGATGAGAAAGATCAGAGTGAAGGAAAGAGGAAAGTTTGGAACAAAAAAAGGATCAGCTCATGATCCAAAGCACGCCACCTTATCTGTCAAACATGGTGGAGGTGATTGCAAAAAATTTGCAACCAAATATTAAATATGATTCCAATTACGTTTGGTCCCCGGGGACTATGTATATAAAGGGTTACAATTACTACACAGTTCACCCGATATTGATGTAAACACCCTCAAATTAAAGCTGAAAGTCTGCACTTTAACCTTGTAGTCACTGTTCCATTGCAATGAAAGAACAAAAAATGTGTTACTGTCCAAATACTTTATTTTTCAGCTATTAACTCAATGTCTCATTAGTTCAATGTCTCATTTTGAATTTAAAAAAAATGTTTGTTCAGCTCCTTTTAGTGAATTATGTCCATATTTTTTTGGGAGCCAAATAGCATGTCTTCAAAATACAAACGAGAAACGGAAACAGCTTCACGGAAACTTCTACAGGCTCGGAATTAGAATTAGGAGGAGACTATAAGCAAATGAGGCATCAGACAGAAAAACAAGCTGTAGCCAGCGACAGGTGCACATCTAATTTTCATATTTTGTGGCGCTCAATCTTGTCAGTGCATATGATGGCAAGTCCTTATATGCTCTTGGGCTGCCAAGAACGCTGAGCAGGTATTTTAATCGCAGCCTGCTGTGTCTTGGGGCTTACAAGAGAACAGCTACAGGTCCTACCCCAGCCAAATTCAATACAGCCTGGCAACAGTGCTCACTGGCAACCCTCTGTTGGCACGGCTTCCCGAGGTCCATGAGAGAGAAAAGGGCCCCTGGCAGCAGCATGGCTCAGGAAACATTCCTCCCAGCCCCCCTAAAACCAACTGTTGTGCCCTCTACAAAATTTACTTTCCTGCTGATTAAAATGGCAGGACCGTTTCTGTGCAAACTGGGAACATTGCAGAGGCCAGAGGAGAAGCAAAACCCGCCTCTCTGCAGATCAAGCACAGAGCGCCAAAATGGCTGCAGAGCCCTTGCCAGTCAACTCATGGCCAACCAACAGACCACATGCAAATTGGAAAACAGAAACACACACACACACACAGAAACACACACACACACACACACACACACACACACACACACACACACACACACACACACACACACACACACACACACACACACACACACACACACACACACACACACACACACACACACACAGGCACTTTGCTCTGGTGCGGTAAAGTTTCACTTCATTTTCAGAATCAACAGTTTTCTGCTGGTACCCCCACACTATTATTGCTCTGTCAACTTTGCCACAGCAAGCCAAGGGAACACTGTTCTTTGCTGGTATCCAAGTCTCACTGCTTCAGGATCATAAACGATTTTCTTTGCAGGAGACCCTTCCTTATGATGATTAAAATGAACAACTTCCAGAAAGTGCACTCACACACCACAGTGCACTGAAAGCCATTGCCATGATAGGAAACACGTGCAATTGCCAAGCTATCCCCCCCCCCCTTTCTTTTTCAATGCCTTTCATTTTAATATGCTCTACCAAAAAGCTTTCATAGCACTAATGAAGCATTATGTTCCACCTTAGCAGAAATGACATTCAACAAGGTAAGGAATGGAGTGTGGGGCATCATGAGGTCAAAGAAAGATATACATAAATAATTAATCCTTGTTCATGCAATCACTAAGAGTCCTCCAAAGATTCAGTGCAACCAGGTCTCAAGCACCGGGCTCAGATTGAGGGTGTAAGCAACAGTCTCTTTTTAGCCTGACATACAGGGTGCGAGTCACAGCTATGTCATTTTCGCTTCAGATTCAGACTGAGTAACTGTGACTGCTTTAGCTTCATATTCATAACGAGTAAAAGAGACTGGTTTTAGCCTCAGGTTCAGGGTGCAAGTAACTGTGACTGGTTTTAGCCTCAGGTTCAGGGTGTAAGTAAGTGTGACTGGTTTTAGCCTCAGGTTCAGGGTGTAAGTAACTGTGACTGGTTTTAGCCTCCATGGGAAGGAAGCGCTGCTGTAATAACAAGCGGAGACAAAGCTGGAGCCAGGACGATGGGGAAAGGAACAGCCCTCTGGCGGAGATCAAACGGGCACAGGCAGCCCTGGGAAGAGCCCGCGCGACTCAGTCATGGGATCTAATACGATCTGAAAGCAACTTGCAGAGCATTCACAGGCATGAAAACATTCCCTCCAGTCACATCCACTAAACGAGCCTTGAGAGAGAAGTCGGCACCATTCTAGGTTCCTCCTCTCTAATTCCTCTCTCAAACTCGGTGGTACAGCTATAAAAGGCAGATCTATAGCAGATGCAGTTGGGGAGGATTAATGTGCTACTGGGGCATGGTTTGCTGGGTGTGTCATACAGGGTGAGGGAGAGGACAGCTGCTGTGAGGCCAGGCTTAGCATCAGAAAGGCCAGGCCACACCAGACACACACACCACACCTCCTCACCACAGCCAACAGCCAGCCAGAGAGCACCGCTAAGGATATATCACAACCTCCAGCGCTCGCCGGCAGCTCGTCATATCAGCCAGACGGTTGTTCATCCTGAGGCATGGTTTCTCGATAAGATTCTGCAAGCCAACTGTAACTTGACTACGACTTGAGGCTGCTGCGATCCCAGCTCCAATGGCGCGGTTTCACACGTCCTCGCTAATTCCCGGTTCTTGGCCGCAGTGCTCCCTCAGACCAGGCCAGACGCGCCGAAACGATGAAAGGTCACACAGCAACCCTGTCCAAAAGACTGCATTTTCAACTGCCACCAATGTCAACAGGAGGGATTTGAGGGCTGGTGGATCTGCACTGCCGGTAGTGCCCGGACCACTGCCTCATTGAAAGGGTTCACTTTCCCCATGGTCCGTGGGCAAGAACAATGCACACCAACACAGACACAAACCGGCATTGTCCGAGCCGATCAAGCCATTATGTTTTGATAACCCCAATTCAGTATTCCGGTGCAGACCACGGGCGCAAGGAGAGAGAAAGATAAAGGCCTGCACAAAACATATTTGTCTGAAAACATGTTTGTCTAAAAATTGTCCGTCAGACTGAAAAAAGTGTTTCGGTTGAAGTTTGCATTCCTCTGCACATTTCCTGGACATTAAAATGTCAGTTCACTTTGGTTACAGCTTTAAAATACTTATTTGACAGGAACCCGGTTAACAAACAAATGTTTAAAGGAACAGCGGACAGACGTGTTTGTATGTTCCTGTTCATGCAAAATCCTGAATGAAGCTGGGGGGAAAAAAATATGACAAGCAGGAAATAAGCTTGCTTCTCTGTAGCCACTGACTTTTCAAAAACAAGCGCCTCGCATGTGGACAATGAGACGAGACACTCCTCTGTATGGAAATTGGATTAGAAACTATCCAAAACACAGAAATATGCACTTCAAGTCATGTCTTTTAGAAGGAGGAAAAAGAGAGTCGGGCTCCAAGCAGGAAATGCAGTTATATAACCCTTCCTGGTTTTGAATACTCACTTCTCTTCTTACATGAAATACATTTTGCTAATCAGATCTGGGATCATCCTACATTATGGAATATGAAAATTTCAGAACATGAACTCATTTGCACACAGTTTTACGATAGAAGCTCTGAGTAAGTCAGTTCAAAGAGGCATTATAACTGAAACAACGGGGCCAACCACAAACATAAATCTAGACAACCCCCCACTTTAAACTAGCCTACATTTCCTCACCCAGTAAATAAAAACATGAGCTCCTACTTATTGCTAAGGCTTATTTAGTGCTTACACAAAAAGAACGCAAAACAGGCAATCAAGCAATTATAAAAATAATTCTGAATATATAATCATTAAGGTATATTGATAATTCAGATTTTTTGTACCATTACTGTTAACATTACGTTTCCACCATTTGTCGCAAGAGGGTGACTGCATGAGCTGTTACTGCATAGGTTTGGCATGTCAACATTATGACCTAATAGTAATCCCATTTCTCTTCTGAATGAGAGCTGACAGTCAGAAAAATGGGCAAATCTTCTATACAAAGAAATATACACAACCAAAATAATGTGAAATTTCCCCAACATGTGTGTGAAACTACAGAAATATCATTGCACTAAAAATAGCATGTTGTCTAGAAAGTTATCTAGAACATAATGTTCAAATATGTTGGGGAACAGCTGCATCTGAGATCAGAAACCAACACTCAGGAGCAAGTTATTGTAAGGTGGAGGACTTAAAGAAATTGTGATACTGCAATGCTGAGATCTGGCAGAAAGTTATAGTTGCTTTATTTAAAATGCGATAAAATTTGAAAGATGGTTATAAAGGTCATCTAAACCAATATGGCACAACATCACTTAGCATGGAAATTATTGTGCATACTGACACCACAATACTCTGAGTTCTCTCTTCTGCTAATCATTCAATATGGAAAAATAAATGTATGCTATATAAATCAACTATGTACACCAGCAAACATTAGCTACTAAGTCTGTGAAAACAAAGCAAATCAAAATAAAAATCAAACATATAGCACCCAGAAAATAAATCTTGTTAATTGAATTCAAACATTAAAGAACAGAGAGAAAGCAAATCAAATTGAAAAGTAGACTGTTACCTAAATTATCAGAAGGGCCATTTGGGATGGCGAAAGCCACATTGCTGCGGTGAGGAAACAATTCCCATGCCATTTTGATTAATGTCACTTTTCAAGCTCTCTTGTTAGCACAAGACAGCTCACCTGACACATTTTGTACAATAAATTATGCTTTGTGTTGCTGCCTACGTGGCACAGTTTTTGAACTGGTGTAATTTTCATTCTGACTAGATATTTGGCATATGGTTGTTCAAAACTGGGCATTACAGTGCAAATCTGGACATTTGGAAACCCTATGGATCCGCAACACCTTAAGACCCTGCTTCACACTGCAACCGAACTGTAAGTTTTCCTAAAACCTCCATTAACATACTGTGTACGCACCCCGGCAGGGTATCTTACGCACAAGGTGCCAAAGCTTGAGGCAAGAAAGTGTGAATGAGACGTGGCTCCCACCTCCGATTGTTCAACTCTGTGAAACAAAGAATGGCTAAAATGCATCCATCACAACTAAAACTACAACAATTTATCACAGTGAAGGAAGTGTGGAAAAGGAGCCTATTCTCTTAATCCTGTGCGGTCATGCAGGCAAGGTATGCGGAGTCCCCCCATGAGGTGCACGGTCAGAGCTAGGCCGCCGAGTTCAGCTGAGGCACATTGACACAAAGCAGTGAAGAGACAGAGAGAGAACACTGCATTATCAGCAAAGGAACAGGTTGGGTGAGGTAGGGGGGAGAACCAGACTAGCCCCCTGAATTTGCTTTTGTAAATTAATGCTCAAACAACCATTTCCAACTATGTCGGAAAATTACTGGAAAATGAACTTCAATAAAGAAAGTAATACACGGTTTCTTGAGCTTTCATGAAGTTTGTAAGCATGCAACTGCATCACACACTGCAGAATCCTGTAATGTAATGTATACTAAACACACCAAGGTAAGAATAATTCTGTGCACTCTGCACCATTATAGGGTACAAATGTTTTTCGCCACATGTCAAGAAGAACAAAATGGAGGTATTCTGAATGTAGAAGCTGAAATTATAGTCAGTAAGATACAAAACAGAACTGTCACTGTTCAGACAACATTGACTTTCCTGAAGGCTTGGACAAACAATACACAATACCGGTGGACTTCCATTCCGCTGCAAATTACGGGTACTCTACATTCACAACACATGACAGGCAGCGGCAAGATTAAGGCTAAACTGTTTGAACTCGTTTGATGCATGTAACTTGCATGACCAGCCTGTGTAGACCCTCTGGCATAAACAGAATACAACACCTCCAAAAAACAAGGACAATCACTGGCTGTAAAAACTTGATAACAATAACAGCACTAGTATGTGCGCCGGGAACACTTAGGGCCCAATTTACTAAGACATTTAGCACATGCAAAACCAAAAACATGACCAATGATTGGTCATGGTATTTTTTATTTTTTTTTGCACCAACCAATGTTTGGTAGCGTTATTTGTTTAGCATGTGCTAAATATCTTAGTAAATCAGGCCCTTAAATGTTTACTCTAAGCAATCCTATGCTACTCCACTTTGTTCTCTATTAGGACTGAACATTTCACGGAGGCAAAAACCTGTTTGCTTGTAATGAAGGCCAGATTCACATGTGGTTGTCTTTGGATCCTAAAGCTAATCCAAAGGTTCCTTTAACTGGTACAATACTGAAGGAAGTGAAGTTTCCTTTCGGCTTCTACACACAAAATGGAAGGCTCTCAAAGCAGGGCAGTCATTCTTCAAGATGAACTGTCATTCTATTACTGTAAAATTGTCTTTTTTCCTCCACCTTTTCCACTTCACCAAGTCTGCATAAGGACAACAACATAAATGAGGTGGAAAAGTATGTAATAGCAAAGCAGTTTTTTAGTACTCTTGACTTTACAACAAAACTAAACCACTTTCAGCCAAACAGCGTCCACACTTCATTCAGCTCTACACACTGCATATGTAAGAGCAATTACGAAGAAAGAAAAATTGTGTGCAAAACACATATGTAATTTTAGGACTCTAAACAACCATCCATGGCTAACTAAGATGGCGTAAAGGTCAGATTTTCTTGTCCGGTCACATGTAGTTTGCTTTGCTCTGTGTGAGACATCACGGTCATGAGAGAAATCACAAATACATGCTCCAGTTGTAGCTGTTGCTATCCAGAGGTGGATATTATGAAAACTATCAAAATTATATTCATCTTTTGGTAATGATACCTATACCTATGAATGAAAATAGATGAGTTGATTAGGGTGCTCTGGTGCAGCCCAATTTTCAAACACGAGGTGACTCTCCTTCAAGTAAAAGTCTTCTTGATCTTACGGATGCAATTAAGGAAGAATAACCCATTTCTTGCTCAATATGATGAAGGCATATTGCCGGAACATGTTGGTAACTTAAAATTTAAATTATTTTTGCATGGCGATAAGTGTGCGATTCTCATATATTTTCTCTGATTCAATGGACCGATAATCAGCACCTTTCTTTCTTTTGGGCGTGCGTTCTTATATATATATATTTTTTTCAATATGTGGAGCCCCAGAATACCACTGAAGAATTAGCTTAATCATTTCCATCCACATCTACAACAACAGTTTGATATTCACACAGACTACATCATTTTAAGAGTGTAATCACCATTCCAGTTAACACACACAAGGAAAATGGCATATGGTTAAAACGAAAGAACAGGCTTTTTTGGGAAAAGAAATCATTCAAATTCTCTTTGGGGAACAAAATAAGCATCTACACTGAAGTTTTTTTTTTTTTTTTTAAATGCAGGCCACTGCCCGCATTAATGCCAAAACTGACAAAAAAGAGCGAAGATGATCTTGCTGACTCAGACATCTAGAAGGTGTTTCCACAGCAAACTAGAGGTACCCTATAGTCTGTGTGTGTGTGGGGGGGTGGGGGTGGGGGGATGGGTGGTGGGCTTTTAAAAACTTAATCATCACTTTCCCTTCAGTGGCAGCAAACAACATACTTCTCACTCTCTTGTTACTGGGAGCCGGCCCTGCAATCACCCTAACTGCTTTAGTGTCCCATCTCAGAGGCGTTATAATTGGCACTGGAAAAACTGATACTATCTTGTGACAGCGTTTGTGGTTGTTATTAGTCCTGTGCGTCTACATGTTTGCTGTCGGACAGCAGGGGCCCACACCGTGTGCCCGTCAGGCGCAGCCCTCAGCGTTTAAAACTGTACGAGTGAAGGACTGAGCCCCCTCTATTCCTTCCATCTTTGTGTTCCGCTCCACTGTGTCTACTCAACAGAGGCAGGAAAGCCAGCCGTAAAAGGGAAACGGAGCTCTGAATAATTAACCCCCCACACAAAGAAATCTACAGCACTCCACTCAGGAAACTGCAAGTGGTTATTTCAGCACAACATGGTAGGGTTTCAACCAACTTTCAGAAGCAAACCTCGTGGTTTGTGTCTGTAAATGGAATTACTTGCACTATATAATTGTATCATGTTCAAAATGGCACTGTACAGTATTACTTTGTAATTATCAAATAAGTGGACAATGTTCTGCAGCTTTTAAAAAACTGTATGTGATTATTTTTTGCTGACTGAGGAAAAATAAAACTACCTACAAAATCTCACAAACAAGAGTTTGTGATACAAAGGTTGATCGGAAACTTTTATGAGAAAACAACTAAAATGAATGCAGCATTTTACAAGAAATAAGTTAGATTACAGCAGGTGAAATGGTCTAACATTCACTGATGAGGTCAAAATGGCAATAATGACAAATGTACTACTCTAAATATATTTAAGCATTTTAATTGAATTATATATATGCACCTGTACTAAGCATATGGGTATACTGTGTTGCAAAATTATGTGAAGAGACTGTTGAATGATGAATCGTCTACAAACATGACCAGCGAGTCTTACTGGATCACAAGGTGAATGATGTGAAAAGAGTGTTTGAGGAGTGACGTGATTTGAATGTCAGAAAATTGTCTTTAAATACTGCCGAAAACCCTCCTACTTTCCTCAAATACAAAGTGAATGGAAAACATGGCATACTTCATTGGACATTTTAAAAGGCAAAATATTTGCCTAAGATCAGAGACAACCGACACGATACATAGCTTGAGACTGAAGAGAAGTGCACTGGCAAGTAAAATTAGCTCTAAAGGGTTAAAGTCACAAAACTCAAAGACAGGCAATGTGTATGGCCCATCCAGAATCAAGCTGTGGATGACAAGGCTTTTTACTTCCAAAACTGAATCATGTTGCTGAAAATTCTTTATACACATTCTGTACAAATCACAAACATAGACACCCTTTATAAATTAAAATAAACAGTCAAACCATTTTAAAGAATGGACAAAACACCCAGAGCTTACCATTTCTTAAAAAAAGTATTTTGAAATGATTCACTGTGGCATGCATTCACCAGGAGTTGCTTGTCTCTGGCTTTAACCAGATTATTTTTATAAGTGATGAATCAGCATTCTGATAACAGTACCGTGGGATATACAATTCACCATGTTGCAGGACATATTGAAGCCCATTACACAGTGATATACTGTATTTCAGTTGCAACAGCGCCAGAACTATTCAACAGTAATCACTCTGAAACTTCCCGAGTTGCAAAAAGACCAATTAATACATTTAAATGTATTTCCATGTATAAAGAAGTATTATTTTGCCACAATTTTCTCAATTAATTAATTTCAATTTAAAGATGAAACAAACAAATAACATTTCCTAACCTACTTCATCATAAAACTCTTGGTTACCAAGTATGTATTCCTCAGCTTAAGGCAAATGCGAATGACAACGTTTTGTTTGTTTTCTTACTGGGCACGTTCATTATGGCTGCGTCTTTACCAAATTATTTACAATTGTGTCCTGAAAACAAATGAGCAACTGCTTATAATGCACTTGATGATCGACGGGATTTATAGAGAATGACATCATGCTTTTTACTGACACAAATCAAATCGATCTGTGACTGAAGTCAAGTTGTTCAAATGCTAAAAATTAGTTACATTTTCCAATAAAATTAAGGAGAGAATTGCCATTATGGTGAATACTACCTGCAGGAAACTCTACATGCATCAGTCACAATTTCAGTACCTCTGTTTTCGTGAATGCAGCCCTTTCCAGTGGGCGAGGGCATTGCCGCGTTATAGAGAGTGAACTAAACTGATTTAACTAAACACTTATACAATATATTGCCAAAAAGATGGAAGCTCAATAAATATACCGAATGTCAAGACAATTTTAGCAACAACAACAAAAAAAAAGTTTTCCTAAAGCATGAACTAATATTTTCCGTAAAGCTGTCAATTTCATATTGCATATTAAAAGTGAGTGGACAACAAGCTGTGCACTTTGGTCTTATGACAACAGGCGACCAGCCATCATATTATTATATTAACGATGGCTTTTCACACAAAACAGATCACCAAAAAACAACGAAGAGGGCAGTACTGTACGTGACCTTTGGCTTTGATCTTTCTCACGCATTACAGCATTAGTTAACGTTAGTTGGGAAAGTTTCGACTGTTTTAGAACTAGTAACGTTAGCTTGTTAAATATAATTATTACCGTTATATCAGCATACAAGGCATAGTCACACACGACTGTAACAAAGAAACAAAGACGTTTAGCACTAACATCACTAATTGTAATCCCAAGTACCCTATTTATTAACTGTACCTAGCTAACAAGCTAGTGATATAATGATTTTACACAGATAACTAGGTAGTGTCTCAAATCTAGAGCTAACGTTACATTAGCTGCCGTTAAATCGATTCGACATTGATGTTGGCCAATTCACCAATGTTCAGTCAAATGCTAGCTAGCGTGGATACAGGGGGGTCCAACTCAAGTAACGTTAACGTTACCAAGCTTGCCTGGCTTAGCTGGCGGTGAGTTTACATTTATTCAATCTAGCGTTAGCTAAAGTATAAAGCTTGTCTAGCTTGACAAGCTAGTGGAATGCTTAATTTGCTGTATGCCAGCAATGCTGGCTAGGCAACTTGTAAGATAGCTAGTATTAGCAGCTAAGTTCATTTAGTTGCTTGGTTTAATAACATCGGTTAAATGGCTAACTAACAGTCGGTTGACATTATTAGCGCTTCACCGCTAGCTCTCTGGTTAGTTCTATGAATAGCTACGTGGAAACAGCCGCATAATAACTAACATAACATTAGCTTGATAACATTAACAATTACATTTGCATACTAGCGTGTAACGTTAACCAATTTATGTTTTCCCTGTTACCGCCTAACTAGATCGCCTGCGAATGTCAGACTTGTCAAAATAGTGCAACCATTATGCCACATTGCTAATTTACCTCGCTAGCTAAATACTGTAACGTTAACGTTAGCTCACTAACGAGGGCTAACTTACCCAGTCAGTCATTAGCTAGTCTAGTTAACGTTACCATTTCAACAAGTTCACAAGCTAAGTTACATCCCACTCTTAACTAACGTTAACGATTAGCAAGCTAACATTACAACAATCCTCTCGGGCCTTCTCGTGGCTTATCCCATCTCGGCAGCCAAACTGTAAAAATGTAGCTGGCTAGCTAAAACATTAGCACCGTAGTGGGTAGGACAGAACAATGACTACACAATTAATCAATGAATGGCTGTTATGAAGATGTTGGTCGTTACTGGGAATGAAAATAGAAAGCATGACGTTAATTGAACCTGAACTTACCAGCACAGGAGAGCTACAATTAGGCACACCAACACAACACGCAGCCTCTTCATTATCTTCCCGCGGGGACCAACATCCTCGCTCTTTTTCTTGATTTTCCTAACCTCCCTTTGCAACAAAAAAATGAAGTCGAGTTGTGATTTATCAATAAGCTTTACTGCTCGTTAAAAAATAAATAAAAGAAAGACAGCGAGTGACCATTCGCTGCACATACACCCGTAATGAATAAATGTTCCCTCTGTCTAAGCCCCTTTGCTCTTTCTTTCTTTCTTTTCCTGCTGGCTTGGCTGGCTCTGTTCTTGTTGCTCGGGCTCTCCAGTTCCTGGCGCTGCTGCGGTTCTCCTCTCAACCAATAGAAACAGCGAGTGTCCTCGGCCCGTGACGCAATCACATTCGGCTCCTCCCGCTTCCGTCTCATTAGGCTGAGTTGGAACTTATTTCATCGGACGCGTCACCTTTACCGAAAGGCATAGCTACATGAACTTTAAATGTTCTCAAACGATTGTGCAATTGCCTTTTAACATTGATTAGCTGTTAAAAGTGGATGACATAAAAATATGACTGGAACAGTCAGTTTGGGATGACTGCAGACTTGTATTAAGTCATAAGCTATCTAATTCAAGTAGCGACCTATACTCTTCAAATGCTCAGTGGCTTTATTATTGCTATGTCGCGAGGATATTTAATTTTTACAACACATACATAGCGACATACATAAAGTCTGAATAAAACCTGAAGCACGTATATAATTATATTAGTTAAGACGTATATAATATCTGAATAAAAAGTTCAATACATAAAACGAGATTTATTTTATCGAAAGGATATAGTGAAACACTCGAGTTCCTTTTCGCATGCAGAACACAGATAACAGAGGCAAGGTTTTCACTCAAAACACTACAGTTCCCAGCATGCCATTGTAAAAAGCACGTCTCTGCAAACGCCTGGTTGGATTTGTCATTTTGACATGGTTTATATTTATGCACTATACTATATATATTATATAATTATTTATATTGTGAACTAAGTATGAGCTAGATTCTTTTTAACGCTAGCGTCGGACCATTTAGCGAAAATATTCACACTGAAGACAACCTGACTAATGATAAAGTTGCACATGAAGCCCGCACTGCTATTGGGTCCTTGTGAGACTCCCCTCGACTCGTTGATGGGCTGTCCAAGTAAGTTTTGATGAGTCGTCAGAGTACGGCTCCAGTAACAATAAACTTAAATTTCTGAATTAGTTACTTTCACGTTATCCGTATTTAGACTGTCAAGTTGGCCTGTTTGTGGGGACGATGGCTGTGCTCAGAGTGTGTTTCCTATTGGTAATACTGGGGTATGTATCAGAGAAGATTCTCGTCGCCGCATTTTCCCAGTCCCTAGACAGCGACTTCACCTTCACCCTACCCGCTGGTCGCAAAGAGTGCTTTTTCCAGACTATGAAGAAAGACGCATCACTGGAAATTGAATATCAGGTGAAATATAGTGCATCGCTTCCTCACATCTGAACATTTACTAGTTTACCACACTGCTTGCAAGAGGCTGAAAGTATCCCTATATCCGGTATACTCGAACGATGTTCTGGCACGTCAAGTTCTGTCTGGCGAGCCTAACTTGCAAGCTAACGTTAGCGAACTAAACGGCTTGCTTGCTAGTTAGTAAACTTGTCATACTTCAGAAGTATATGATTCTTTAATTATATATCAGATATTCAAATTTATTGTACGTGCTGTTGAGTTTCTAAAACGTTTAACAAACAATGTGACTGACTTTAGCGAACGTAAATAACTTAACGTTAGCTAAACAAGCTCATTCTCTGATGATGGCAAGTAGCGCGATAACTGTCTTGTTGAAACGCTGTGGCTATTGGCTAACGTTATTTCGGTGGCTGTCAAATATTTAGATCGATCATGCTAACGTAACCAAAGTAACAATGCAGAGCCTGTCCTGTTTTTCCAAATATGAGTTGCTACAACTACGATGGCTAAAGCAATCGGGATTTTGTTTTACAATGTCTTAAATTGGGCATTGTAGCGTTCATTAAAGGTGACTGCTAAAAATATTGCGGATTCTTGTTGCAGTAAGTTGTCTGACGATGAGCATTTAATTGTTTAGCTAGCTTTGATGTTTTCACGACCAGTTAGTCAGTAACGTTAATATACATAAAATGGGAATAGTCATAAATTAATCTGAAACTAATAATTCTAGGACTTTAAACAGTATGTGAGCTGAGGTTGTGATTAAATATTTGGGGTAGCCTTCGTTAACTTATCTGCCTTAATCAATTAACGTTCGTGTTTGAGTGGCACAGTCCAAACTATGGCTGTGGTTGGTTGTCTGGCCATGGGCCCAGGTCAAAAGATCATATCAGGAGCCATAAAATGTGACTACATAGCGCCGTCGTTTTCAGCGAACAAGAATCTTAAATTGTGTGGAAACTCAAAAGTATGCTCCTCTAGGGTAGAGGTGGTTGTAAGGGAAAGATCAATGATCTGATGCTATAGATTGGTGTTTTTTTTTGTAGTTTTTGTGTCTTCTGACTCCGCTTGTGTCCACAGGTTCTTGATGGGGCAGGCCTGGATGTAGATTTTTTCCTGTCTTCACCAAGCGGGAATATGCTGGCCAGAGACTACCGGAAATCTGACGGCGTGCACACGTAGGTTGCATGTGTGGATTCATACAGTATGCTAATCACACAATTACTGTATATTAGTTTACAGAGTTGAGGACAAGCGTTTCCGACTATAATGACATTTATACGTAGCTTTTTGAGTTATTCTGTTTTTGCGTTGTCTTCAAAATCCAAATTGACCCCTATTTTTCACAGAGTGGAGACAGAGGATGGAGATTATATGTTTTGTTTTGACAACACCTTCAGTGCCGTGTCTGAGAAGATCATCTTCTTTGAGATGATCTTAGACAACATGGAGGACGCAGACGGCTCCGACTCAGAGGGCTGGAAGGAATACGTCCACGGAACGGATATGCTGGATATGAAACTGGAGGACATCATGGTACAGCTGCATGGTTTAATCCTGGTTTAATCACCACACTATGTGCCCGAGGCCAAAAATGTCCTTTCCATTTCTCTATGAAAGAAAGGGAGAGAAAAAATCTCACACCACTCCCAAGTGTGGTATTCTAGGGGCGAAGATAATAACGTTGTGTGCATGAAAGGGTTAAATCCAGATTGGTTAGGTTGAGTGTTTATTGACGGGACGGTATTATTTGATGATGTGCCTTCTGTGTCTAAGTCTGTGTGACACAGCACCATTTAGAGCTTCTGATTTGGAAAAGCTGCAATGGCATGCACACTCCCAGAGTGCATTGAGGCACAATTTGTGTCACAGTGACCTCGCCACATGTCATTCCCATACCCGTGTGCCAGTGCCAGTGCATGTGCAGAAGGACAGTCGCCCACAGCAGAACAACAGTCTTGAACGTTCTATGTGCACACTTTCGTGTAGTATCTATTTCACTCAATAAACAGGCCCTCGTCTACTGTCCGCTTCAGTCAGCAAATAGACCTTAGTATTACAGAAGGCACAAAACCGCAGCTGTTTTGGAGACTTCCTCCTCTGTGTTAGTTCAGGCCTGAGGTTGAGTAAGGTTTCAGTTCCCAGCACGGTCCTCAGAGGCTGTCGGGTGTCAGTACACTGCTGCTGTACATGGAGGCGTCAAGAGGGAGCCTCATCTCTGCCCTGTTTCTCTCCACCCTTCAAGGACACCATAAACAGTGTGAAGGCCCGGCTGGGGAAGAGCCTGCAGATTCAGACGGTGCTGCGGGCGTTTGAGGCCCGGGACCGCAACCTTCAGGAGAGCAACTTCGAGCGGGTCAACCTGTGGTCCTGCACCAGCCTGCTGGTCATGTTAGTGGTGTCCAGCCTGCAGGTCTACCTGTTGCGCAGCCTCTTTGACGACAAGAGGAAGAGCCGCACCTAGCACCCCCCAGTGGGAGAGACATGGCCTTGCACCAGGCCCGGACGGCAGCAGAGCCCAAACTCTCTGCTGCTGGGCTGCGCTGCACAGGCGCCTTCTACGCACACGCACACACGCGCACACACACACACACACACACACACACACACACACACACACACACACACACTCTTTGGCAAGCCCTTTCCGTCCTGTCGTTTCCTCCATTTCCAGTGACTTCAGGCAGGAGGGATAGTGTGAGGTCCCCCTCCTTAGCTCACTGGAGTCCCCTTACTCTCTCTCTCTCTACTGACCTGTTAAAGACAATCATTCATTGCCGCACGAGCCGTGAAGATAAAGCTCTACAGCGGCTGGACTGCACACCTTTTCCTCTATCAGTCTCTACCCATCAAAGAGATTTTATTGACATCTCCAAAGCTGCTTGTTTAATTTATGGAGATTGACACATGAATGAGATTGCTAGACCAATTGGTCTATAATTTTAGCACGCCAAGGACTAAGACGAACTTAAGAAAAAAACCTATTTGTCATATGATCTGTTTCTTACTGTATAAAAAATAATTTTTATTTGAAAGTAACCTGTAACGACATAAAAGGAAATGCTGTTTACAAGTAGGGTAACTAAAGTCTTCCAGGCACTGAAGTATTGTGACTGCACTGTCCTGTTGTTCAGTTGGCCACACCTCACCATACTTGAAAAGCGACTTGGCTGCTGCCACAAATAATCCCCTGTAGGTAGTTTCTATTTGTTGCTGAAACGTGTAAGGGCTTCTTCTGCGAGGTGCATCGCCAGGACATAGGTGGCTCCTTTTGGCAGTGACTTCAGCAGAAATGGCTCATGTCACGCACTGCCTATGAGGCAAATGGCGATTCTGATGATCTCTCCCTGCATGCAGACACACCCCGATATGCCAGGTCTGCGCTGGCTACTCACTCACCCCTGTAAAGGGGCATCCAGCCAGCCAAAGTGTTCTGTAGCCAGGGGGTAAGTTGAGTAAGGAAAAGGGATCGCTCGTTAAATCTTCAACG
Organism: Synaphobranchus kaupii; assembly: GCA_029718625.1. Classification (NCBI taxonomy): domain Eukaryota; kingdom Metazoa; phylum Chordata; class Actinopteri; order Anguilliformes; family Synaphobranchidae; genus Synaphobranchus; species Synaphobranchus kaupii. The sequence goes on along the minus strand of CM056377.1, from coordinate 102,822,322 downwards.
TCTATCTATAATTCACCGCCTTCAAGTGGTGGCCCATTGAGGGCTGCACTTACAGGCGTCAGGTTTCCACCTGGCTGGAGAGCAGCCTTACTGCCCGTTCACCGGCCTGTTTTCTCTATGGAACCCTAATGGCTCCTGTTTGTGAACGGCTGCATGGTCAGACGAGACCACAGACGTGCAGATGACCGTAGGGTTGCTGAAAAGTTGTGTCTTTCTTCCTTTTGGCATTTTGCCTTTTGTTTAGATGAGAGCTCAGTTACTGGCACACAGCTCTGCAGTGTGGACTCCCAGGGAGAGACTGGGGTACTTTCACAATGTAGAGCACCAACCGCACATAAAATGGCAGGAAGATTAATGTCCACTTGCAATAGTATCTGTCTTTTCTTTTTTCTTTTTTTTGGGTGGGGAGGCGGGTGTACACTGCTTAAGTGACAGTGAGGGAACTGCATATTTAATAGTTTCACCATTTCACACTTTATTGCAAGGACAACGGCTAGCAGCTCAGCACCGCCATCTTCTGGATTAACTGCCAAAACCGTACAATACAAAACTGTCTGCTTGGAACAGTGCAGATGTTCAAGGACAAACCCTAAGCCTCGTGGCTGTCTGTGCTCATGGATATGATGCTCTATGAGGTTTTTAAGATCTCAACCAGTTTACAGTATCAGACGAAGCTACAGAATTTGGATGAAACAACTGAAATTGTAATTTATTGCATCGAAGATTGATGTATCCAGGACAGCATGTGTGACGTTGTACATATAGTATTCTCTATTATTGAATCTCTTCAGTGGAAGTACCTTACTTTGGTTGCAAAATTGGGCCCTACTTAGGGTTTGAAAATGCAACTTGTTTGCAAATGGATTTCCCTAACAAATATGCCGCACTGCCACCCCTGGTTCTCAGACAAGCTGGACTGGTACCTGTTATGTAAATTCTAAGAGGTATTTTTTTTTCAGATGACTCAGTCAGTCTCAGCATATCCATCTAGCTATTAAGTGTAAGATAGGGATTTACACATTGCCCTTAAAGCACTACTATGCGTATATTACTCATGCTACATTAATACAATTTTTAGGAACAGCACTGATTATCAGTCGTATCTGACCAGATTTAATGTAGCGAATTGTTACATCATTTCTATGAGAGATCAAATTAAAAAATACATTTTGTGTCCATTTGATAGAGATGTGTGATTGTTGTGGGGAAATTTCCTTTTGGCCCATTCAGAGGTACTGTCATTCACAACTTCTCATTGCACAAGTGCATCCTTTCAGAACGTATAGGTGTGATTTCTGTTGCCCTGTTTTCTGATTCGCCTTCCTCTTGTGTACATAGGGAATACCACTGCGAGAACGATATAAATAAAAAATGGGTTAAATTATTAAATCAATTGAATGATGTCACTTTTTAACACATGGAATTGTCATATGAATTGCATTTACCTGGAGGTTTATTACTGTTTTGGGAACATTTCTCTCCCTACTGTACACACAATCCAGCACTGTGATAGCCAGCAGAATACCCTAAATAACCATTGAAAGTTGTCCATCAAAAATGTATCCATTTGACAAATTTTACAAAGTACATATGGATCAAAGTACTAGTTCATTTTTATTAGATGAATTGTAACTAATTGTATGTAATGAAACGCTACTGCTTTTCTCGTATGTCTTCTTTTGTTGTTATTTGATTCATTATCCTGGCAAAAAAAGCAGAATGACTGCACAATGGAGGACTTTAAATGTCTGCAACATGCATGTATTTTTTTCATTCAGTAGTGGCCTTATTGACCATTGGTACATGCACACAGAGCTGAAAACAAATATCCCGTGCTGACTGGCCTGCGCTGACCTTTGCGTGTCACTTCCTGTGCTGCACAGACTGAAAGCACTGGCCTGGTGCCCTGACTGATCCAGAGAGGGGTCACATATACATCGCCATAAACCAAGTCCTCACTGCCTCAGCCTGTGAAACCAATACCAGTCTTTTTTCCACGGACTGAAATGAGCAACCATGACAACTATGTTATGCCCTCTCACGTGGCTTTGTACAGCTGGCTGTACTGTCTGACCCATCACTTCCCCAGAGCTGTTCTGTAGAGGTGTGTTTGTCCTATAGGGAATGCACATCTATCTTTATGCACGCAATGTCAGATTGTTTTGTGCATGCATCCTGCAACTGTTCAGTACTCATTGCTCGCAGAGGGAGGTAGACAATTACTTGGGCATTTTCGGGTAGTTACCGGAGTAACCTGCCGGATGGTCAGTTAGACCTCTGAGATTAGCTGCATGGTTGGTGTATTTTGTTTATCTTTTAGTATTTACCTAGTTTTAAGTTTGTCGTGATCTGCGACCCATTTGAATGTATCAATGTGTAAATTCCAAATATTATCAGATATATCTGAATGGTGCACTGAATTCTATTTTAACTATTCGCGTTGGAATCATCCATACAAATATGGGTTCCCTCTCGAATCAACGGGACTATGTAAACTGTGTCCGGTAGATGGCGCGCTCAGGTTATTCCATTGGTGAATCGTGGCTATTTCTGTAGCATTTGCCGCTTCCGGAAACTGAAAGGAAGAGATTGGACAGGCGGTGACCCATTTAGCAAGTGGATTAGTGGCAGTTTGGTAAATATCAGAACACAATTTACAATTCCCTTAACTCGTGAATGCTGTTGATAGATAAATTGTTTATTATAAGTGCACCCTCGACAGTCTTGGTTTTGCTGAAGACCGGAACTGCTGGAAAGCTTTTACTATTAGATAGGCAGGGAGGCTACAGAGCGTCCTTCGCTAACGATGCTACGCTAACTATCAAATGTTTAAGAAACTTAAGAGTTAACTGCCTGCAATGTTTCCATTGATTGTCCATCTAAAATTTAACTCCAGTCTATGTGTATGACGTAGCTCTCTGTTGCTTATTTCTTGAAATGACGTTAGTGAATTTCGCAGCTTGTGACCTTTTCATGAAATGATTGTTGTGGCAATTGGCTTGGTTTATTTGCCCGCGCGAAACGTCAAGGTTGGGCTTCCTTCGTAAACGTTTTGAAATGATTCTGGCCGTGCTGCTACCGAGTGGCACAAGCAGACGTGCCTGTCAGATCTGCCTTCTGAATGAGCAAAACCTTTTTTGTTGGGTTATTTATGCACGCCTTGTCTTATCTCGAGTGTTGAGCTTTTCCTGTTTCTGGAAGTGACCTATATATGACAGTTTACTCATGCATGTCTCAGAATGGAGCCGGTGTAATTGCTCAGCCTGTATCCCTGGAATGCGGGCCGAGCAGTTACACCGGGAAGGTTTTGGAGTTGTATATCGCAAGTGTGGTAATTTGTGAGTTGTCTGTTTGACAGGTGATGGGAGCAGACAGTGGTCCCGGCGCTCCCTCCGCAGTTCCTTGGAGGAAGGTGTTGTATGAGCGTCAGCCTTTCCCAGACAACTATGTGGATTGTCGCTTTCTGGAGGAGCTTCGACGTAACGTGGGCGTACGGCGGTACCGCTACTGGCCAGTAGTTCGCGAAGCCGGACTTGTGACGCAGCAACTGTCCTGCGTCGCGGTGTTTCTTACGTTGTGGTGGTATATGTACCAGGGAGAGCTTTACCCGTTCACGCTGCTGTTGGCCGGCCTGCTGTGTGCACTGCTGGGCTACGGACTCTACGAGGCCCTGGGGGGTTCGAGAGGAGGCGGACGCACGCGTTTGGCGGACCTCCAGAGTGCTGCCATCTTCCTGGCTTTCACCTTCGGCTTCTCACCCGTGCTGAAAACACTGACTGAGTCGGTGAGCACAGACACGGTGTATGCCATGTCAGCTCTGATGCTCCTGGCACACTTGGTGACCTTCCCCTACGCCCAGCCCAGCCCCCCAGGCAGTCTGTCCCTCAACGCCGCTCTGTTTGGGTCGGTGTGTCTGGCCTCCCGGCTCCCGGGCGCACTGCACACCTTCGCCATGCTGACCTGTGCGCTGCTGGTGTTTGCGCTTTGGCCCTGCCTGCTGCACCGCCTGCGGGACAGGGCCCCGCGGGGCTTCCCCTGGGCCGCCGCCCTGGTGTCGCTAGGGGGTGTTGGCGGCTTGGCCAGCCAGTCGCCAGGGGGAGCCGTCGTGCTGGCCCTGGCACAGCTGACCCTCACGCTGATCTGCCCCTTGCTCCTGCTGTGGCTGCAGAAGCACAAGGACAACATTCAAGGACCCTGGGACGAGGCCGAGATCCACGAGGACCTGTCCCGCTTCCTGCAGTGACACGCAGAGGCAGGGTATAAACAGCCTGTCCCGCTTCCTGCAGTGACGCAGAGAGACGGGGAATAGGCGGCCTGTCCCACTTCCTGCAGTGACACGCAGACGGGGAATAAACAGCTTGTACCGCTTCCTGCAGTGACACAGAGAGACGGGGAATAGGCGGCCTGTCCCACTTCCTGCAGTGACGTGGGGAATAGGCGGCCTGTCCCACTTCCTGCAGTGACACGCAGACGGGGAATGAACAGCTTGTACCACTTCCTGCAGTGACGTGGGGAATAGACGGCCTGTCCCACTTCCTGCAGTGACACGCAGACGGGGAATAAACAGCTTGTACCGCTTCCTGCAGTGACACAGCGAGACGGGGAATAGGCGGCCTGTCCCACTTCCTGCAGTGACATGCAGACGGGGAATAAACAGCTTGTACCGCTTCCTGCAGTGACATGCAGAACGGCCTGTTCCACTTCCTGCAGAGACGGGGAATAGTCGGCCTGTTCTACTTCCTGCAGTGACATGCAGAGATGGGGAATAGTCGGCCTGTTCTACTTCCTGCAGTGACATGCAGAGATGGGGAATAGTCGGCCTGTTCTACTTCCTGCAGTGACATGCAGAGATGGGGAATAGTCGGCCTGTTCTACTTCCTGCAGTGACATGCAGAGATGGGGAATAGTTGGCCTGTTCTACTTCCTGCAGTGACATGCAGAGACGGGGAATAGTCGGCCTGTTCTACTTCCTGCAGTGACATGCAGAGATGGGGAATAGTCAGCCTGTTCTACTTCCTGTAGTGACATGCAGAGATGGGGAATAGTCAGCCTGTTCTACTTCCTGTAGTGACATGCAGGGACGGGGAATAGATTACCTGTAAGGCCTGCTAAGCCTTGTGTCATTCAGACAAACTGTGCCGTCATCCTGTTCAATTTTAAAAAACTCAGCTGAAGTCTTTAAAGGCTAATTAACAAAAATGACATGCTGTTGGAACACTGAGAATAAAAGGTACATAGTTCATGAGCAGAAAAGCAATGCTGCAGTGTTTTGCATAACCAAATGAATTAGCTTGGGGCTGATGGGTGGCTCATCTTGTTAAGGCACTGTTCTAATGCACGGATGGGCCCCCACAATTCAGTTACGAATTTGGACCGTGCCAGTGCCGATTGGCCAGCAGCCCTGCAGGGTGATGCACAGTTGACTACCATTGTCCAAGGATGGGAAGGTTTCAGTTGGTCAGTATTAAAACGTCTCATCACTCATTAGCGCCCCCCTCATTAGCTGGATGATCAGGCACCTGCAAGTCTGCGTGCACATGAAGAGTCTTCTTCCAACTCATGTCTGGCACAATTGGGCATTACAGAATGTTAATAAATGTAATATTTATTTCAAAAATAAACAGGCACCAGTAAGATAATAAAACCTGTGCCAGGTTTAATTTCAGATGGACACTGGAGCATTGGTATTGGTACACTGTTTGGTGTATTGATTAGAATTCAACATTTAGGCTAAGGTTTGACATTAATACTTTTTTTACAAACACATAAAAGGCAGGCTACATTCCATCTGGCTGCAATTCAAATTGTGCAACTTTAATAATATAATATAATAATTCATTCAATGATGCAGTTATAGGTTTGGATAGAGCAAAAAACAGGAACATCCGTGGCACTTTACCACCAGGGTTGCCTACCCTGTTTTAAATCGTACTTTTAGATCACTTTGTAGGTTTACAGAATGTAATATACTGTTGTGTAGTATCCAATTCTCTCCAACAGATGTCAGACTTGGCTTTGTGTAGCCTTCCTTAGGTCTGGTCTTGTTGGTCAGCATGATTCATGGCCAAATGCAATGGAAAATCTGCCTCTTTAAACATGTCTTTTTGACTTGGTCCGTCTTTTATAGTGGGAAGTCTCTAGCTTTTCCATCAGGTCTACCACCCCAGCTCACATTTATCTAGTGCCTTGTTAACAGATGTGTTTTGGATAATCACCTCAATTAATTCATCAGTAGCATCAAACCAGGAAAACCAACTTTAACATTTTTACAAAGGCTGCACAGCATAGCCGAACATGATGTGAGCTGGAATTCTGATTTTAAGAGCTTTTAGTCATTTACATTGAAAGTTCTGTCCCTACATTTTTGATGCTAGTTATACCTGTACAAGTAGGGAACACTGAGGGCCTGATTTACTAAGACCTTTAACGTGTGCAAAACAAATACCATGACAAATCATTGGTTATGTTATTGGTCTTGCGTGTGCTAAAAGGTTTTGCACACGCTAAAGGTCTTAGTAAATCGAGCCCTGGAGTGTGTAGATTTTGAATGAGAAATGGTCGGTGTGTAGGCCTACTCTATCAACTACTACATTGTTAACTTGAACAGATTAATGTGATCTATTTATAATACTTAAAACGAGTGATTTTATTTAAAAAAATGTGATTTTATTTAAAAAAATGTTATGCTTTGTAAATATGTCAATCATTTAAAGTATTTTTTAACTGTATATATGCTCCAATTTTGCTCAAAACCAAAATCCTTGGGACAACACTGTTCTTACAAGGAAATTAAGCAAATATTTGCACACCTCAGCAAAATATAAATTCCAGTGCAGTCCATAGGGCAGCTGACTCTCGGCCATATGTGATTTCCCCCATGCGGGCGGGGGTTCAGTCCCCGCCTTGGCATTTTTTCGGCTGTGGTCCCTTCTCCATTTCTTTTTTTAACCCTCTGCTTTCTACCTGCCTGAATAAAGCAAATATGAAAGGAGGGTGGACTACTCTACACTCTACGTTACAAAAATAAAATAAAATCCCCCACCACCGACTTCAACAAAGTCAGTTAAGCTGAAGGGAGTGGACAAGGCTTTCTTCAGCTTTAGTGCTAGCCTAGCATTAAGCCTGCATGTACACCACATGAACTGGGTATTCATTCTTGTGCTATAGGGTGATTGTTTCTTTTTAAACCAGTTAATTTCCTACATATTTTCTTTCTTTTTTTACTTTCATGTGTGCTTTTAATTTCCATGGCTGGTCATGTTTTGTTTTCTTCCATTAGTCAAATGATTAATGTGTTTGCAAAACCCAGTTTATTTTGGAATTCCAACAAGGTTTATTTTGATTGACTTTAATAAAGCATTTCTCTCTTCTTTGTGTTCCTTTCCACTCCATTCCACCTCCAATCATTTCTGCAGTGAACTTTCAACTTTCAACTACAGTTTTGATTGTGACACCCATGCGGCTTGTAATAATAAATAGAGCGGTACTATACAAAGGCCATTTTAACACGCTACGGCTCAAACGCGGGACACGGCTCGTGTAGAATCGAGTTATGCCAAGTGGTGTGCACAGAGCATGGGACAGACTTGAACCTCAAACCCTGTTTATTTAGGGCTGGAGAACCATGGTACCTGAGCCACATATTTTACACAGAACTGAGACGGACATCGCAGACCCAAACACATACAAAGATATATCTGTACAATATATAAACAAAAAGAGGAGGCTATGATCAATCCAGCAGCCTGATTAACATGTATAACACAAATGTAGTGGTACAATACTCTAATACTGTGCACAGTAATAAGTGTGAATGGAGAAGGGTCTGGATAGTGGTTCAGTGGACAGCATCAGGCACATTTCTGCATTAAGTACAGAAAGTGGGATGTTGGGAGATTGGGGACGGGGTTGTGTAGTGTTCAAGTACAATCAAAGGAGAACAGGACTACTTGAATCCTGTTGATTGACAGTCGGTGCCTGTAGCACTACAGCAATTTTGTATTGAAGACGGGGTAAAGGGCGGGGCTTGTTCAGAGGGGAGGAGCTCATTGCGGTGGCCTCATGGGGACAGCTGGCGCCTGCCTCCTGGATAAGAACACAGACACAAGATGCCATTAACTACAGAGGATCAGTCAGCATAGGAACTCCTTGGCAATGCACCTCTGTACACTGAGCACTAACAAGCAACACAACCATACTGGGCTGGATTGCTTCTAATATCTTTTTTCCCCATTTGCTCTTAACCTAAAATGTAAACCACACAGGAATGAGGCATTTTAGAGAACATAAACAACATAGTCACAGATCAGTTTGCGGATGGTCGACAACCCTTAAAGTACAGAAAAAATACCAGTGCAGACTGGGGCCCTGTAGTTACAAAGGGCTGAAAATGGAGGTTTGATGATTTACACAGACACTTGAGTCCAAAAGCAATAAGAGGAGCCGGATCCATTTTTACGACGAAACAAATCATCCTTTTTCATAAAAAAAATAATAATAATCACGTTGAGAAATTTCTGAGCATTCCTTGTGTGTTGAATCTAACAGAAAGCTCAGAGGACTAACCAGTGTTGGTGAGGAGACTGTGGTATGAAATAGGAGAGAGTGGGTTGTATTTTTCCTGGGACGCAGTGTGTTGAGTTGTGGGTTTTCAGAGAGAGAGAGAGAGAGAGAGCAGAGACCCCAGAAGGAACATGCCAGACTTTTGGAGACTGGAAATACCAGAGCTTTATTGGACAGCAAGAAAGGGACTCGGAGAGAGAGAAGAGTGAGAGGCAGAGAAAAGTGGAGGATTACATGTGAGACACTACAGTCACGGGGGGTAACAGCCAAACGCTACCGACAGAAAGAACGACTGGGACGGGACGGGCGCTCGGCGCGTCGACAGACAGGGTCCCTTAGCCTGCGGGCAGTGGAATGACCTGGAGCTCAGACACAGGGGCACTCTGGACATAGAGAAGGGGGGGGGGGGGGGGTGACGAGGAGAGGGCAGGCAGGGCGGTCAGAGAACACTGAGCGGGAACCTTGGCAGGGCCATTAAAGCGCCACACAGACAGATGCACTGGAATCTCCCTAAGCCACGTCTGAGCTCTTGCGGGTTAATGCGAGCTCAGCACATTCCCGCAGCCCCGCGGCACGCTTCCGTACTGCTTGTGTTTGAGGAAGGACGGGGTCTCTGTTGAGAGAAGAGTGCGAGTGACTGGGGTCGCAGGTACCGCAGGGGTCAGTGAGACTCCCTACCGGAACCTTCTGCCGCTCTTCCTTTGAAGTGCTTTAAAATAAAGGACAGTTGCAGACACACAACTCCCTCTGCGAGTAGCCCTGATCCTCCACAAACAGTTCTGCTTTCATCATGCAGGCGCGCACACACACACACACACACACACACACAGTGATGGGAACAGTCAGGGCAATGATAACTCATATTGACTGAAATGAAAGACAAGGAAGAAGCAAGACTCAAAAGACACACACTGACACTCGCTCAAGCGCCCTCACACACTCGTCCGATTACCGCTAGTAGAAATGAGCACAAAACCATTAGCCCTGGAGCGTACAATATGGTAATACTCTGAATATACTGGAATTCATTTACTGTACAAAGATCATGGCAGTGTCCCAGGCATGCAATACTGGGAGCGTCTGTGTCTTGCTGTGGTTTGGGACTGGTGGGCTGGTGCCGCAGGACGAAGGCCTGGTCCAGGGTGTGTAGGGGGGGGGGGGTACAGGGGCAGTATGCTATTTATACGTGTAATACTGAGGGCAACCAGTGTTTGGGGAGAGACGGGAGAGAGGGGCGGGCTGAGATCCAGTGTAAAGACGCGGGATCTACCCTGCAGACCTGCACCACGGGGAAGCACAGCACGGAGACACAGAGATAAACCACAAGCGCTGCACAGGGGGGCTATATACTGGGCCTTAGAGGGACTAAACTGAGCACAGAGGGGCTATATACTGGGCCTTAGAGGGGCGAAACTGAGCACAGAGGGGCTATATACTGGGCCTTAGAGGGGCTAAACTGAGCACAGAGGGGGCTATATACTGGGCCTTAGAGGGACTAAACTGAGCACAGAGGGGCTATATACTGGGCCTTAGAGGGGCTAAACTGAGCACAGAGGGGCTATATACTGGGCCTTAAAGGGGTGAAACTGAGCACAGAGGGGCTATATACTGGGCCTTAGAGGGGCTAAACTGAGCACAGAGGGGCTATATACTGGGCCTTAGAGGGGCGAAACTGAGCACAGAGGGGCTATATACTGGGCCTTAGAGGGGCTAAAGTGAGTACAGAGGGGCTATATACTGGGCCTTAGAGGGGCTAAAGTGAGCACAGAGGAGCTATATACTGGCCTTAGAGGGGCTAAAGTGAGCACAGAGGGGCTATATACTGGGCCTTAGAGGGGCTAAAGTGAGCACAGAGGGGCTATATACTGGGCCTTAGAGGGGCTAAAGTGAGCACAGAGGGGTTATATACTGGGCCTTAGAGGGGCTAAACTGAGCACAGAGGGGCTATATACTGGGCCTTAGAGGGGCTAAACTGAGCACACAGGGGCTATATACTGGGCCTTAGAGGGGCTAAAGTGAGCACAGGAGCAGTTGCTATGCCGGGGGGGGGGGGGGGGGGGGGTACATGCAGGGTTGTTTTGGGGGGGGGTGGGGGGGGGGGGGGGGTGCCCGGCTGGGCTCAGTTCAGTGCTCAGTCGAGGAGGGAGTTGGGGTCCCCCGGGCGAATCATGGTGGGTCTTGTGGGAGACGGAGGAGGTCGCCGGCTGCAGAGAGAGGGAGAGAGAGAGAGAGAGAGGGGGAGGGAGAGAGAGAGGGAGAGAGAGAGAGAGAGAGAGAGGGAAAGAGAGAGAGAGAGAGAGAGAGAGAGAGAGGGAGAGAGAGAAAGGGCAGACAGCAGGGCGGGGCGGGCGTGGAAGGGCAGGTGAGAGAGGGAACGGTTAAAGGCAAAGGAAGAGAGGTGAAGTGAGGAGGGGAAGAGGGAAGAGGGGAGCGGGGGAGGGACGGAGAGACGCGAAAGAGGGAGAGAGGGTGAGGTCGGAGCGAAAACGCAGGGGAAATGAGGCAGAAAGAAATGGAACGGCGGGCCAAAAGCAGGAGGGGGGATCAGCGCAAGCGAGGGAACAGCGCAGAGCAGGGAGAGGGAGGGAGGGAAAGAGGGATGTTATGGGGGGAGGAAGAAGAGAGAGGGGGGGGGGTAGGAAAGAGAAAAGCAGACAGAGTTAGAAGCTGTTAGTGAAAAAAAAAAATCAAGAGTGGAAACAAAGTTAGCTCACAGAGTTAGAACCAGACCCTTCAATACAAGGGCTAGCAGCTCGTGTGCAAAGTGCGTCAGTCATGCACACTGTGCTGTAAGTGCTCCGCCGTTTCATTTGCGCACACAAAATCAGGCTTCCCGAACACAGGCGAGAGAACAGAGGACGCCAATGCTGCGTGTCTGAGGAATATGCTGCCTTACAGAGAAACCAGGGTAGACGAGAGAGGCCGGGAAGTGGAGTATGAAAAACACATGAGCCGATGGACCCCACCCATCTCAAGTAACCACTGCCTTTAACCGAGGCCGCTGCTGCCCAGTGTGTGTGTGTGTGTGTGTGTGTGTTTACGTGCATGCCTCGGAGCTTGTGTGTCACACACTGACCATATCCAATACATCATGTCAATGTCAGTGCTGTATTACAGTTTATGTGTGGAATGTCTGTGGAGTGTACAGCAATAAAAAATTAAAAAGCTGGTAAATATCACACTAAGGCTACAAATGAAAAAAAACCTATACACATGTTTCAGAGTAGGAAAGTTACTTTATGTTTTAATTTCACGAAGATTCACTGAAATGTTATATTTAAACTGTATATAAGAGTGTTTATCTGAAATATTTTAAGTGGTTCATCTCAGAAGTATCATTTAACATGTTTTCTTGGAAAAAGTACCTCAAATAAGTACTTGAAATATGAACCCCAGGAACAGTGTTTAACCATCCATACCAATGACAAACCAAATAAAAGTCCCTTACATGATAGAATTCTTCATGTTTAAATATCCCAGCCAGGCACATTTTCCGTCATCTGACCTAACAAATGTCTTTTAGGTTTTAAAGAAATGCTGGACTGAGTTGCCTGCACCAGTAGTTCAGTACCTTGTAAACACATTTTATGAATACTAAACTAAACCAAAATAGACCATTTTATACTCATAAGTCCTGATTTACTAAGACCTTTAGCATGTGCAAAACCTTTTATCACACTCAAAACTAATAACACAACCAACGATTGGCGCAAAAAAATCATTCAATCATTGGTTATGTTACTGGTTTTGCGCGTCTTAAAAGGTTATGTACACGCTAAAGGTCTTATCAAATCAGGCCCATAGTGTATTCAAACACAGTATACGAATACAAACGCAATGGGTAACAGAAGCATGAGGAATTATTCTGAAATGCGCCGTGATGTTACAATGCTTGCTCAGTTATGAGGCCTTCATCCCAGTGGACCAGTTTCCTTGATATATTACCACACCCAAATGCAGAAGGTGTAAATTACCATCTAGTTTTATGGACTATCGTGTTGGGGATTTTTTTTTAAAACTTAACACATTCTCCACTGGTCTGGCGGCGCTAGAGTGCTGCTGGGGTGAATTCAGTGTGTCAGTGTGAGGACAGGGCAGCTGCGCTTGTGTGCCGGCTCACCTGGGAATGCTGGGAGGGGCGCGGTTGGGTCGGCTGGGCACCTGGGGGGGCGGGAAGACATCGCCGCTGTTGTTGAAGGGTCCGAGCGGGGCCTGGGCGGGAGGGCACGGGCGGGGCCACGGGGGCGGGGGCACGCACAGGTGCTCGAGGGCCTGTCGACATCCTCCGCGGAGCCGTGGGGCTCAGGGGAGGCGACCTGAGGGAGGAAGGAGCAAACGATGTTGTAGAAAACGACTATAATGTGTATGACTATGGGCTTGATTTACTAAGACCTTTTGTGTGTGCAAAACGCAATGGTTTTGTGTGTGCTAAAAGGTTTTGCACATGCTAAAGGTCTTAGTAAATCAAGCCCTATGTGTAGTAATGAAGCACACAAAATGTGTGGTGAGCGTTCTGGTGCAAAATGGCCGCCATACGCATCACCCAGATGGGTGCTACACATTGGTGGTGGGTGCGGTGAATTTCCCCTTCATCACTGAAAAGTTGTTTGTATAGCATATTTGTATAGCATTTATTTGTATATTTTTTTAGAGAGAACTCTCACAAAGACGTTGTACAGTGAAACAAAAAAAAAATTGGGCAAGAACCAGGCCTGAACCCCCAAACAGCAAACAAGATAAAAAAAGAAAAACCCCGGTGGGAAGAAAACACTCAAACAGTGGCGAGAAAAAACTCCCCAATGGGAAGAAATCTCGGAAGGAACCTGGCTAGAGAGGGGGAGCCTGGGGAGTCCTTTGCTGGCCGGCCCGGTTTAAACTAAAGGTGGAATGGATGGTAATAGAAATGTAATGAGGGATCTAACACAACAAATAATCAAGTGGGGTTGAACATGTTACAGTCTGATATTAAACTAGCTGGTAAGTAGAAAGTCAAATGAAGAGATGTACAGTATAATATGCAATTCAGAGGGGCGGGTGGTACATCTGGGACTCCGGTTGCGTCAAGTTGTGGGCATAAACAGGGGAGGGGACTGGGCTGGAGCAGTCTGCAAACTCAGGGCCAGGGGCAGGGCTCATTATGGCTCGTAAGGGTTAATTAATTAAAACATCCGTTTGC